>CAKNXH010059471.1:138941-185284 GCA_932178445.1 Andricus quercusramuli
CACTAGGGTGACTCATTTTATAAGGCAAACAACATTATTTTCGAAACTGAATACGCAAAGAAGTCTAACTTGTACATTTTTAGTCAAAAAATGTTTCCAAACATTTTATGTTACTTGTCTGACATTTTTCTTTATGTAAATGGAATTTCCTCTTAAATTTGAGGTTCACTGGATTTTCATTTGTCTCAACAAAAATCCTTTTGCAACGAAAAATTTCCTTATGCAACTCACTTCACTAATCTTGCAGCCACATAATTCTGTTTGTGTAAAACATATATTCAGGTCGTTCAAAACAAAACAGGCAAGAGGACGATGCTTTTGTTTCAAGATAACTTTTTCCCTGAGTGAATGGGTTTAACAATAAAATAAAATAATGTGTTGAAATTTTTGAAAATGGAAGGAAGTGTATCAACTATTAGTATGAAAGACGGATGACACCTCTATTTGATTCAATGACGACTGTAAAGTGAGTTTCAACAAATTTTAAAAAACAACTTTGCCTTTGAAAATACAAACTTCTACGGGTCGGATAGCGATATACTGATATATTTTATTTCATTCAATAAAATGTCAGCACAATTTTTTATTTAGTTTAAATGTTAGATGGCGAAAAAAAACACATTGTATAATTGATGAATCGTGACGTCATAGAATGCCACATTCCATTTTACAAAGTTAGAGATAGGGATGGTGAATTGGCGCTCCCTTATTTACAAAAAAAATATGCAATTAAGAAAAAATTCATAATCAGTCGATTCTTCAAGAAAAATTTATAACAAATTTATTTATATGATTTTTTTGGAACTTTGTTATTTTTACAGTAATTAGATTCAATCGATGATTAACTCAAAGACATCAACGTGAACAATCCAACTATTTTATAAGCTGGTTTGAGTTTTTTTTATTAACGCCATGTGTTACCTCTAAATTGACTAAAAATTATAATAACTTATTACAAGTGAGCTACGTATTTTAAATGTAAGTTATTAATTCGATTAATTATTTATAAGTTGTAGTGTTAAAGAATAACAGTATTGTGTCAAATCACTCCAATTGGTGGGTAAGTTGGCGCAGGTGTATTAATTTAAAAATCTAATATTACCATATTTTATTTAGCTTTTATTGAAAGACATTTTTTGAGTTACTGCGGACAAAACATGAAGATGCCTAAAGCACATTTTCTCATCATTTACGGTTGTATTTTTTTCAGTTAAATTCACTTTTTCTTTTAGGTGATCCAGTGTACCCTCCTCTTCTCTATAATGTTTAGTGAAACTAGATCTCACACTTCTTCCAACGTATTTTGTCGAATCATTTCAGTGAAGATTTTTCAAAACAATGTTGAAGACTGGAATCCCTCAAAACATTGAGATTGTACTCAGCTTAGTGACTCAGATTCTATGAATGCAAAGGTCTACAAAAAATTATTTTATCTATACATTTTTTAAAGTGAATTGTTGAGTGTTTCTGATTCTTTTTTAATATTATATTATACTTTTTTCATACAGAATCTTTTTATGGATCTTGTTTTGTCAACGAACTTGATCAATTGATGTTCCATTCTAAAATACTATTATTATTATTCATTGTTGAAAATATATTTTCAAAAGTATTTACAACGTTATGGAGAATAAATTAGATTATTTGAAAGGAAAGTATTTTATTATAGGAACGAAAAACAGATTCATGAAATAAATATATGATAATATTTTTAAGAATTATAATATTATTTATTTAAAAGATAAGAGATTATTCTTGAAGAAAAACAAATTCAAAAGTAGAAATCTTATTTACATAAACAATTTTATTTTTGGGTGAATTTTTGATTCATGTCACTTCATTACAGATTTTTAAAAGCCATACAATTTTAATGAATGGCAGCAAAATAATGCTTCTATTTCAATAACAGAATACGTAAAAATATCGACAAACTTCGGAATTTTAATTTTTTCATGAGGTACATATCCTACTCTGAAAACAATTTTCTTGTTAGGGACTCATCGTGGCTCAGATGGTATGTGCTTGTCTCATGTTCCAATACTGCAGCCTTGGTAGCCACGATGACGCGGGTTCGATTCCCGAAGCAGAAAGCGACGTTGGATGTGTTTTTTCAGAAAGCTTCGAGTCTGTTCTTTGGTATACTAACCCACAGATACCCTACAGTTTATAATTACCCCTATAGTACAGTCGCTAATGACCCTGGCAGTCGATGCGACTATAAGCATTTAATTAATAAGAAAAAAATAATTTTTGTTGTTCTTCTGAACCCATTTTTTTCTCAGTAGAGATGATAACATCTCCTGCAATAAAAAAGGGTTACTTTTCTAATAATAGCTCCCAAAATCAATTCTGCTAGCAGGGCTGACATTTATGAACGTTTCTCATTTTCTCGGCCGTTAGTTGCGTGACAATTAACTGTTATATTGATTTGGGGTACGGAGGTGCTAAAACGAGAGAAAAGCCAGGTCGGATGTAAGTAGGTCGTGTTTGAGACGAATTTCGACAAAGTCAATAACGTACATGTACAACGATTCAAAAGACTCATTACGTTTTGTTGTCCGAACCAAACATTTTTGAGGGGTTCGATATGTATCGGGTAGCATAAAATTCCATTCAAAGATTATCAAGAATGCGATAAATGAAATTAAACATTTACTTCTCATCTCGTCTTTTTTCAAATGTGAGCGACCTTTTGCTCTAACTAGGAAGACTACTCAAGTGTTCGGCTCCGATTTGATTCGTTCTAAAGTAGGTTTTAGAGCACGAAAAAATAAGTTACACCTTTTTTTGAACGTGCCCATATTAATATTTAGGGCGTAAAATCACCCTTCAAAATTTTTCAAAAAATTACTTAAGAAATATAATTTTCAGTGAAATTAATCATTTAAAAAGCAGTGTAAATTTTGTTCAGACTGAAATTATGTTATTCAATTGCAGTAAAATATTGATTTTCCAACCATCATCTTCTCAAATAGGGGTTAACTACCCTCTGTGGCTAACATGCACAAAAATTCCTGATTTTCGCGCAAGTTAAATCCTTTACACGTTATATCCTTTCACGCTCCGTTTCAGATTCAAAGTGGCTAAGCTACCCCCAATGTACATTTTTATTTTCTTAAACAATTGTAACAGTTGCAGTTTAATGGTTGTAGTGAAAAATTATCTTCAGGACACAAAACGTTGTGGAGATAGAAAACATTGTAGTCTACGGGCATGAGGGACGCCCATTCGGATTCGAAGGGGTTAAACCACCCTCAAAACACGTTTCATATTCATGAAGCACTTTAAGTATTGAAAATTAATTATTGTGATATTCAAAATTTTACAGAAATTTATTTTATTTATTTCGTATAATATTTGGTAGAATAGAAAATTGTTTCACGGTACTTACATATATATTCTACGAGATATTATTCTTCAAATGTATTACACGTGTGGTGATTGTGAAAGAAGTGTTTTACACAATGATATTTTTCACCAAGAACAACTAATAATTGCCATATTATCACAATGTGCGCATTTGACTTGTGGAGATTCTCCAAACGCAAAATCTGAGGGATTTTCAAAATCTTGTGTCCTGCTGTCTACCTAACCACTTTTATATCATGAGTACTGAAGAAGGTTTCTATAGCTTGGAGAGAATAGTTGATGCTGAACAAGAGATTGGAGTTGAATAATATTGCGTTTTTCAAATGGAGATTTATGTCATAATGATGTAATAAAACATCATCCGGAATACTTTTAACAACTCTTTTCCAAACTCAAAATCAATATACGTTTTATGGCTGGATCATATCAGTAGTTCCTTTTGGAATTACTTTAGGTATGAAAGTTTTACCAGCAACATAGAAAAACGCCGAAATTTGGTGTTGTTTTGAGTTGCAACAAAAATGAGACAGCGGAGCGTGAGAATGCAGCTATGATAATGTTATAGTCTCAACTTGAAATATTCTCATTTTAAGAAAAGAAAATCTGATTTCGAGTGCATCTATATTGGAAATTGATCGTTTTCAATTCAAAATTCAACTATTTGGTTGAAAATTAACTTTTTTCTTAAGAATTGATATCTTCTGGTTATGAATTCAAGTGTTTTGTAGAAAAAAGAAGGATGCTTTTAGCTTAAAAATTTAACTACTTTGTTGAAAATTCATCTTTTTGGGTTGAAAATTCGATTATTTTCTTATAAAATGTAAGTATTTGGTTGAAAATTAACAATTCGTGGAAAAGTTCATATTTTTGGATTGGAAATTCCACTGTTTTCTAGAGAATTCGCCTTTTTTGTTTTGAAAATTCAACGATTTGCTTTATGTTTTTTTCTTTTGACTGAAAAATCTTTTTTGTTCAAAAATTCAATTGTTTTGCAGAAAATTCACACGTTTTGTTTGAAAATTCACATCTTTTTACAGAAACTGCTTTTTTTACATTCTCATAATTTATGATTAAGAAAATATTAGAATCTTCAGAAATTTCGCACCTCAGTTTTTCAATGGATCTCCACGTTTTGGGACCCCCTGAAGCCGCAAATCAAGTTTTGGAGATGACGTCTGTTTGTCTGTCCGGCCGTCCATCCGGAAACACGATAACCGTCGAAAAAATTAACGGATCGAATCGAGCTTTGGCATACGTTTTTAAGGTCATAAAAGAAATGACGAGTTCGCTAGCCAGCATCTTTGGATGAAAATTCAAAAAGAGCATTTTCAAAATTTTTTAAACCATTTCTTTTAAGATTCAAGAATTCTCTATGCAGCTATTTATAGTACTCAGTAAGAAAAACAATTTATCCTGACGACTTCTTTCGATAAAAAGAAAATTATCAGAGTTATAGTATTTACAATATTTAAAAAATCAATCGAAAATCAAAATTTTAAGCCAAACAACGCACAATATAAAACAAATTCAAGGAGAGAAAAATGTTAGTTTTTGGTAGCTCTACGAGATTATCATAACAACTTTTTGAATTTTTTTGAAAAATCGAAAATTCAAATTTTGATCGCTCAAAAAATAAGGAAGAATACAAGGAGATCTACAAATTTCTTGAGATCACTTCTTGATGGAACGCGTAGTTTTTGTTTTATTCGTGAAAAATAACATTGAAATTATTATAATTTATTACATTCTCATAATTTATTATTGACGCCACAAAATTCAAATTTCGAACCAAACGACGCAAAATAGGAAAAAAAGTCTCAAAGAGCAATTATAACTTCCGAAAGTCCTGCAAAATTTAAGAAAATTTGGTCCATTTTTCAATAGGACTCATCATTTTGGTTTTATTGATCGAAAGTACTGTGCAGAAAATATAAATTCAAATATCGAACCATTTTTTGGCAGAATTCGTCGTTTTTAATTTATTTATCGAAATGGAAATGAAAAAATCGAAAATTCCAATATTACGAAAAAAGGCGCGAGATACGAAAAAATCTAAAAAAAGTCTTGTAGGATACTTTTTTTCAACCAGCAAAAATAATATGAAAACAAAAATCCTATTTTTAGCATGACAGCGCGAGATAGGGAAGAATGTCTGAAGAAAGGATTGTAGTTTTTTTATTAATTTTAAGATAATTCGGAAAATAAATATACATTTACAAATGTCTATCAAAAATCGAGCGCGTAGTGCGAGTGTCGCGATGAGAATGTATATGTTACAGTCAATGTCTATATCAACATCAAAGCCTACAGAGCTTTGAGCAACTTAATCTTTAATTATACTCAAATAAGTTGAATAATCCGAATATGAAGTCGCATATAAATACTGGGATCAAAAAGCGATCTTTTTGATAAGGTTAAATAAAAAAAATTTTCTGATTCAAATATCAACTATCACATGTTTTGTCGAGAATTATTAATCTTTTTGGTTAAATTCGACTGTTTCCTATTTTAAGTTGGAATCTTTTTTTTTTGGTTGAAATATCGACTATTATATTTTCCGTTAGGAATTAATTCTTTCTTCACTGAAAATGTAACTACTTTGTTGAACTTCTTTGTTTAATATTCATTTTTTTTGAAGATTCATTATTTTCTAGAGTTGAAAATTCAACTCGATTGTTGAAAACTTAATTTTTTTAATTCGAATTTTTTTTTGGTTGAAGTGTTAGTCCACTAAAAAATCGTATTGAGAATACGTTTCTCTTTTTTCGTGATACCTCAGAGATAAATTAGGTTCGAAAGAAAAATAACCGTTAGAAATCTTATTAAATTTCGCGTCGATTGAGCCCTACTTGATATATTTCAGATAAGCCTAAAGATCCTCTAAAGAGAATTGAAACATGTTTTCCCCAGGGCCGAGATAGCATGTGAGAAAGATCGACCTATTTTCCGCTTTTGGCCAATTTTTGAATCTCAACTTCTACTTTCTGCATGCTTCAGGGAGAAAAATGGAAAAAAGTTCAACTTTGCGAGACGACGAAAATAATGAAATATTTACTGGAGTGGTGATTGCACTATTTTTTCTGTTGTTTTCAAAGTTCTACTTCTGCACGAAGAACCGATTTTTGCCTTGGGCACGCTGCTCCATTTTTCATGATAATTCGAAAAACAGTGAATACAGTTAACTCTGACTTATTTCAAGACGTACTTATTCCAACACTTACTTTTTCCATGTCCCCTATGCTAAGATATTCCAAGTGGCGCATTTCTGTTACCTCCCACCACTGTCCCTGTACGGTCTCGCTCGCGTCATTGGCTGACCAATTACGGGCCGGTCCACAATGAGAGACGTAATCGTCGACGTTCGAACGCATATGCGTATCTAACGTCATAGGTTCGTTGTGACCAACGGTCGCAGCGAGAAAATGAAAAATGCGAAACGGCAAAACTGCTCGGATAGTTGGCAACAACGTGCGTATGACGTCAAATACGCATATACGTTCGAACGTTGACGTTTGCGACTCTCATTGTGGACTGTCCCTGAAAGGAGGCCCGAAGAGCGGGAGCCCTCGTTGGTGTGAATTTAGTATTTTAGCTTAACGTCATGGGAATGCATACAAGTGTTGGAAGAAAATATTCTAAACGTAAAAGTAAGTCATAAATGTACGAATAGTAATATTTGTTAAGTGTAGATCGTATTTTCTCAGTTATGTTGCATTCTTTTGTCGATTGACGACCTTTTAGTGTCACCAAATGAAATAAAATATAAAAAATCTGAGGTTAGTGTATCTGATCGATTTGACCACAATCGGGTACTCTAAGCTTAAATTTCGGATAGTTGATAGTATTTCGTGAAACTGAAAGATCTTTGACCGATGAAAGGATGAAACAGAATTGCTCAAATGCATCATACACTTGAAAAATATTACGATTCAGACATTTATGACTTACGTTTAGGTTTAAAATATTTTCTCATGATCGTGATGTCATGCTACAATACTCAATATTCCGCGAAATTTTTGAGTCGTTTTTTGATTCTATTATATTGATTTTAAGTTGGCAAATTGTACTACTTCAAGAAAATGTTATATTTTTCACAATATTCGATTACTTCTTCGTACGTCAACAAAAACACTTGAAAAACACCGACATGCATGATTCCCCCCTAGAATTGAAATATCCTAATGTGTACAATTAAGATCGAACAGAAATTCACTTTATCATGAATAATTTTCTACAAAATGAGTATGAAAAAGATTCAAAATTAAAAAGTAATCTTCTCAACTAACTCACTTTTCGGCTCTTTAGAGACAAAAATAACCAATTGAGAAAAGAGGAAGAAAAGGAGAAAAAGTCAACCAAAAACCAACCTCTCACTTTTTTCTTTATCCGTCTTTTTTATACTACCAGGGGATCAACATGTTTCGGAGTCAATTTAGACTCCCTCATCAGGGATTATTTATAGGAAACTACAAGGTATGATAAATATGAGAATTAAAATTAAAAAAAAAAAAAAAACAGAAAATAATGTTTCTCGGTCCTTGGAAAAAGCAAGAGTTCACTGTACTTCATTATGTTCTTGGTCTCATTTTTAAGAGGAGCTTCAAGCTTTAATTTAGAGAAGTTTCCATTTTTTCCATTCAAAGTGGAAGTTGAGAAGCGAAAAATTGGTCAAAATCGGAAACTAGGTCGATCTTTTTAACACGCTATCTCGGTCCCGGTTTATCTAGAGATCCTCAAGGGAGAGTATGAGACACAGGGTACTTCAATTCTGAATGGTGCCGCTGTACCGGAAGTAGTTGACCTTTTATTGAATTACTTTATTTCATAATCACTACCAGTTCATAAAAGATTAATTTATCGTCTGCTATCGCGAATAATGAATATGCAAAATGTATTGCTGTCATTATAAAAATCATCATTAATTAATTTTTAAACCAAAGTATAATAGAATGTCGATTGTTGGATTTATTATTGGAGAGAGGAAAGATTATTCATTTAGTTACCTGATGTTTGGAAATAATGACGACTTGAATTATATTGAAGAATCATTATAAGAGCTGTTTAGTAGAGGGTACACTGTTAGAAATATCTGGTTGAATTTTCAACCACATGTGGTTGAAGTTTTATACAATTACCGTTGTTGAAATTTCAACCACCCAGTTGAAATTTCAACAACATGTAATTGAAATTTCAGTAACGAGAAAAAATTTTTATTCGGTACAGATAGTGAATTTCAAAGCAATTTTAATTTTTCAAAAATCTGGAATGAAACCCATAAAGATTCGTGGAAAATACTTTGCTTTGAAATTCACTAACTGTACCGAAAGAATTCTGATAAGGAATCAGTGAGTTATTTCGTACGTTTGTGTCGTGTGATTCATGAGATTAACAAAATGCATGTAATATCTGGAAAATAAGCAGCTTTAAAGAAGACAAAAAAAGGTACGTTGGAATCTCGGAAGAATTATATTACCATATTGAGTTGCGCGCCCAATTAGACAAACTTTTCAACACTCGTTTTTGTAAACATAACCTAAAAAAACATACAGCAGTTAGTATCGATATTGTGAATAAAATGTTCCCATTATGATAATATTATTCCAGCGTACCTTTTGTTTTTCTTCTCTAAAGCTGCTTCTTTTCCTGAATATTATGTCCTTTATTAATATTATTGATCTCACGACACAAACGTATACGGAATATAGCTCCTCGCGGGACTCTTCCTCCTTGGGGTCTGGCCTCGCCGGAAGTATGAGGGGGCATTGTGTAGTTGAATTTTCAACTACATTTGAATGAATTTTATTTCAACTCCGTGGATGAACGAGATTTCAACCACAGAAGTGGTTGAAAAGTGGTTGAATTTTCAACATATTTCTAACAGTGTATCTAGAACTATCAAAAGTAAACAAATGCCAAAACGCAACGAAATGTAAGTCCTGTATATTTCTTCACTTTCTCGTTATAAAAAAAATAATTGTAGATATCAGCAAAATTCAAATCTCGTTTAAGTTACAGATTCAAGACTGGAATGCCAGTTTTCCTAATAATATTGTCACAGTGTTGAAAATCTGATTTTTCCACATAACATAGCATCAAATATCACAATTTTATTTTCAACAACATTTACCTAACAATGTTATATCATTTTTTTCATCATGAGAAGGGCACTATACAGCTTTATTCAACTTTATTTCACAAATTTCATATTTTTTCACTTCTGGTAGTTCTAATAACTCTATATATATAACCTCAAACAAATGGCTTTTCGTTAATTTTTTTAGTATAATTTACTTTGCCATTACTTCAATCGAGCACGCAACTAAAAAAAGGATCTTTCCTTTGTCTGAGAATATACTCAGCAACTGATATTTTCTATATGTAATTTGATTCATCATGATAGTTGACAATTTGTGAAAATTCCATTAATTTGCTAAAAATTCAATTATTTTCTGAAAACTTGAAATATTTTGTACAAAATTTAATTTTGTTGTTGAAAATTTAACTTTTTTATTAAACATTTGTCTTTTCAGATAGAAAATTCGTCCTTTTGGATTAAAAATTTCACTGCCTTCTGAAAAATTTGTCTTTTTGGCTTGAAAATTCAACTATTTGGTTGGAATTTCAATCTTTTTTTTTGTTTGGGATTAATCTTTTTTGTTTAAAAATTGGATCATTTGGTTGAATATTTATCTTTTGAGGTTGAAAATTCACCTATTTAGTGCAAATTCTTCTCATTTATTCACAATAACTTGAAATCTTAAGCTTTTCGTATTGAATTCAATATTGTACCTTTACAATATTTTCATTTGAATGAATTTATTCCCCTATTATTTCCATATTTTCGTGAGAAATCACCCTATTCCTTCTTCTTTGAACTGAGAGCTATCATTGTGAAGTCTGTGAAGATACTATGTTTTGACTTAAAGAGGGAAAGGGGATGGGGTCACCCTCGAGGGTTTGAGCGTTGTGTGATGATCTTTGAGGAAGAAGGGAGGAGTCGGAAAAGTGTTCAAAATAAGAGAACGTCATTTTTGAATGGCCCCTCTTGGAGAATAAATAATCTATTAAATAACCCAGAGTCAAAATTTAGGCCCTATTTCGAACCTATAACTCCTACCTTAGTAGGTGCTCCAGGCCCTACCCTACATTGGCGCTCCAGACCCTACCTTGGTGTTCCAGCCCCTACACTTGCAATAATAATAATAATAAAAATAATGATGGCATAATTTTGGTAATGGTTATACATTTTTATTTTGGGTTTCCTTCTCTGCAGAAATACTTTTACTATCAACTGTACCTCAGGAACTTAATATTGAAACAAACCTGATGAAGTATAGAATTCTTTGTTTGTAGTGTTTTTTATCATATAATTTGAAAACTTATTGGTCAAATATCGTTGACGTTTACTCCAGTTTATTGAAAAGATTCCTCAAGAGAATGAAACCGATTTGGGTTGAAATTACAGACTAGGCCGACAATTTTTTAATTAATTTCTTTGTGCTTGACCTCCAAATTGGGTTGTCTTTGGGATGATAGCATTTGATAAATTATGGCTTAAATGGAAACTTTAGTTTCGGTTATGTAAGAAAATTAACATTTTTAGAAAGAATCCTTTCTTTTCTGCTTACATAAACTTCATTACTGCTAATATAGAGAAACTAGTCACATATTTGCAAACCAATTCAGTTTAAAAAATCTTAATCTGCAAATGACAGATACGCAATTCAAGGAGTCGCCTTTTCAATGGGTTCTTGTTTCCTGGGTGTAGCTTCTAAATATTCAAAGTAGGGCCTGTAGGCTCTGATGTTTCATTCTCTAGTCTAGGAGTAAAAACCTCAAAGTAAATATATAGAATTCCTGAAAATAAAACAAGAATTCAACGATGAAATTTGGACAACCACCACAAAATGCTCCTATTGCAATTCCTAAAAAACAAAATAAAAAGATTTGTTCCTTTGGACAAAAATAAAAAAGGGGAAAGAAAAATGAGAAGGCAACCAACCAAATCCATTTCCTTCCCTTTTTTATTTCTTTCGTCTTTTTTATTTTTATTATTATCAAATCACAATAAGAAAGCATGCAAAGTATTTACCAACGTTTCGGTGTTCACACAGCACCCTTATCAAGGCAAGAGAAATTAAAACAGGTGGGAACAGCGACCAAGCAACGACGCTATCTCCTCGATACCTGAGATCTGAATGTGGGTCAATAGGCTAATCCGTCACAACAAACAAGGAATAAGAGAAAGTCAAGACTCATGAAAACTAAATGTAATTAACCATACTTGAATAACTTTTGTTTAATCTATCTAAATCAGTTTTTAAATTAATAGAGGACTTATTTTGTTTTTTAATATAAAGCATTTCCATGAATTCTCTCTTTCTCTCATTAATTTCACTATGTGAAATTTCAACATTATCCCAGTCAAACTCATGGTCAACATCAACAAACCCTCTCGTATGTCTAGTAAGAACACTCTTATAACAACGTCCTAAACGAATATCACTTTTGTGTTCCTCCACCCTAGTATTAAGAAGTCTGCCAGTCTATCCCACGTAAGTCATCTTACAGATCTTGCAAGTGATCTTGTAAACCACACAACCCTTTTAAAATTTATCTGAAGGATCTTTACCAAAAGTTAGTATTGAATCCATTTTACATGGTATACGGAAAATAGTATGAATGTTAAATTTTTTTAACATGAATTGAATAGTTTTAGAAATTTGACCAAAAAAAGGAAGAACAAAAGTATTAAAAGAACTACATATATTCTCTCAATTCCTTCTGATTATCTGTAGCTAAAATGTTACTTTGTTTGTTTTTGATTTGTTGAATTCTAATTGTGATTTGTTGCTCAACCAACTTTTTTGGGCAATGATTCGGAAAAAGGATATTCCTAAAAATATTCAAATTCTCTTTGTGAAATGAAATGTGGGACAAACCTAGAGCTCTGTCGACTAAGTTTTTGATAACTGCAATTTAGTTTTGAAAAGGATGAGCCGAAAAGAAATTTTTCATTCTACCGGAATATGTATTTTTCCTGTACCAATTGGTAATAATATTACCATCCTGACCTTTAATTACTTCCACGTCGAAAAAACTGATTTTACTATTTTTCTCTATTTCGTGGGTAAATTGAAGTTTTGGATGAAAACTGTTAAAAGCATCAAAAACCACCTGTAACTTTGCTAGAGGAACACACAACAAGGTGTCATAAACATACCGAAAGTAAAAGGGCAAAACAAAATCCAGCTTCTTGAAAGCAAAGACTTCCAAATCTTCCATAACCATTTCTGCTAAAATCGTAGAAATGACTGAACCTATGGGAGTACCAACCTTTTGCCTATAAAAAGATCAATTAAATTTAAAATAAGTTGAATTCATAATGAAAACTATCCCTTCAATAAAATCTTTTTGACTTAATCGAGTACGTGTCCTTATATTGTCCCATCCATTTAAAATTGTTTGTTTAACTAATTCAAGGGGTTTATTTGGGAACATTGCAACAACATCCAAAGAAATCATTACATGGTTATCAGGGACAGTTTTTTTAATAATATTTTTTTGAAATTCCCAGCTATTTTTAATATTGTATTTATAAGTTGTAATTGAATCTTTAAGTATCAAATTAGAGTTTTGTTCCAAAAATTTCGTTGGAGTGTTAATAGTTGAAACAACAATTCTCAAAGGATAGCCCTCTTTATGAATCTGTCTCAAACCATAACATCTTGCAAGAACTATGTCCTCAGTATTTATATCAGTCCATCTTATATCTTTTCCCAGAAGTCCTTTCTTTCTGCAATTGTCCAGCATCTTGAAAGTGTCTCTTCTTAATTGTTTTAACGGTTTTTCACTCAATAATTCAAAGTTATCACGATTGGAAAGTAAATCCTCCATATCCCTAATATAATCTGATTTCTTCATACAAACTGTAATAATTTTTGTCCAAAGAAACAAATTCTTTTATTTTGTTTTTTAGAAATTGCATTTCGTGGTGGTTGTCCAAATTTTATCGTTGAATTCTTGTTTTATTTTCAGGAATTCTATATATTGACTTGGTTATTGGACGTTAAATGGGATTTTGAATTTGATTTTAGTCTGATTTAAAATTCTTGAATTTCAACCTCAAAGTAGAGGCTATAGGTTTAAATAGTGTCAAAGCAGGTTCTAATGAGGAGCTGCAGGTTCAGACTCGGGACTAGTCATGGTTTTGATGAAATTCTGGAAGATTTGTATTTTGAGAAAGTATTTCAGTTATATATCGTTCGTGGACCTTTAGTACGTTCCTGGACTTTGATATCTTGGCGTAACGACACTTTGACGAACTTCTTGTTCCTGGATGGTGTCGGGATGTCGTTACTGGAATCGTAACTCGACGATATTCCCTGAGTCCAGTCGTGAGAAACGATGTTTCTTGAAGCGTGACATATGTGCGACACGTGAATGTAATGCTAACTGCTTTTTCACTACATTCACGTGTAATCATCCGTGCCTAATGAAAACTTATAGTATCTTATTCACTTCCTTTTGTTACACACGAAAAGAAACAAAATAACAATCAAGTTTTCCAAAAATGTTTTCATTTACGGAGGTTTCCACGAAAAGTGTCGTTATTTCATCCCTTATGAGGGTTCCACAAACTTTAGAGTAAAGCTGAAAAGGGCTAAATAAACCAATAAACTTATTGCTACGATAGTTTGTAAATGTGCAAGAATTATTAGTGATTTAATAAAGTTTCAGAAACAAATTCAGAATTCGGCTATTTGTCAACAAATAGGCTTAATTTTTACATGTAGTCAACTTAAAATGTCTTTGCGATGACCGAGGCGATGACTTTCCGCTATGATGCTTTCCAAATTGAAAACAATTGTTGATTAGTTGAACAATATTTATGAGCAAATTCAGAGCTTGGCTATTTTTAAACGATAACGGTCAATTTTCGTTTACGGAATCGACTAATAATTTATTTCTGATAAAATTTTTGTCAATTTGGAAAGTATCATAGTAAAGAGTCATTGGAAAGACATTCCTAGTTTATTCAGTAAACAAAAATTGAGCCTATTGATTTTTTCGCTTTGATAATTTAAAATTTCACAATTCAGAGTTTCGCTATTTTTCAACTAATAGGCTCAATTTTTCACGAAATAAAATAAGAATGTTTTTTCGATGACTTTTCGCTATAATACTTTGAACACTTATAAGAATTATTCATGACTTGAACAATTTTCTGAAACAGATTCATAGTTTGGCAATTTTTCAATGAACAAACTCAATTTTTTCGGAATCAACTCAGAATTTCTTTGCCGTGACTTATCGCTATGTTATTTGCCAAATTGTCATCAATTATTAATATGCAAACAGTTCTTATAAACAAAAAAAGTATCATGGCGTAGGGTATTCAGAAAAACATTTTTAGTTGATTACGTAAACAAAAATTGAGGGTAGTCGCTGAAAAATAGGCATACTCTAAATTTGTTTATTTATATTGGTTAAGTAATCAATAATCGTTGTCATTTTGTATAATATTATAGCAAATAGTCATCGGAAAGACATTCTCAGTTTATTGCTTGAACAAAATTAAGCCTATTTGTTGAGCATATCAAAACTGTGAATTTTTGTATAACAATTATTTTAACAACTGTCAAATGGCATCTATTTTCAATTAATCGTGTTTAAACATTGATTTCTTTCACATTTCCTCATCAAAATTTTGGGTATGAATGAAACTAAAAATTTCTGATCCCCAAAAAATATCTTTTGTTCAATAATTAATTTATTTATATCGTGAGAATTTTTTTTCAATGACTCTCACCTATTGGAATTTATTAATGGGTAGTTTTGGCACAGATATGATACCTTCTTTGACAAATCTGAAAATCTTAAAAGAGCGGTACTTCTGAAAATTAAAAAAATGTCAATTATGTTGTTAAATGGAAAATTAACAAAATTTTGTTATCAAAAATCCAAACACATACATTTTTTCGAAATCTGCAAATCTTTCATAAAATAAAGTTAAACACGGCTGGAACATGAGGGGTCTTTTGTTATTGAAGTCTTTGAATTACTAAATCATTCAAACTCATCTATCTTCCATCGGTTTTTAAACATTCTCTCAGATATTTTGTAGAAAAAAAATAATTTGGACTATTCGTTCCGGCAATCGAAAAGGCCTTTGGATTATTTGAAGCAAATCTCGAACATTATTGGGCATATTAAAAATAATTCCAATAATTCGCTTCAGTATTTAATATTAATCACACGAATCTCATATTTCACTGATCATTTGAATAAATAAAAGAGGTTTATTTGAACATCTTCAAATGAATTTTATCGAAATAATCCTGGACATAAAAAATGGGAAGCTTGTGTCTTTATGTAAATAGAATTACTTTATAATAAAAATGGAAACGGAGAATATAAAAGTTAGTGAAGGAAGATGTATTAGAAATAGAGAGAATTTAACTTTTTGTTTTCGCTTGGATTGCAGGAAGGAATTATTTCTTTCAGGGGTTTTAGAAATATGTCGACAGTGCCTTTATTGGCAGGGAAACGTAATGCGCGTGGAGAGAAGTACTCGTTGCCGAAAAGGGAAAATGGGAAAAGAGGTTGGAAGATTTTTATCCGCCCATAAAACCCCCTTTCCACTGCTCGATCAGACGCAGACCCAGTCGAGCTTTTTTATTTACTCCATACATATGTATACTCGCGAGTGCTGGAGATGAGAGTCGCGTAGGAAGAATTATTTCAATGGGAGGTATCGATATTCGCTGACCTGGTAACTTAAATGCCTCTAATCTTTCTTCAAATTTGCACACATATGCATTATCTTCTTCAATTTTTCAATTAAAAAGTCATATTTCATATTTAACAACTTCAAACTCTTCAAGGGCATTAATCTTAAACTAAAAAAACTGTTTGGCTTGACCACCAAAGAGTTGTTGGCTCAAAAAAATTGATTTGTTGCTCTCCGTGCTACAAAACGATTTTATTGGTCCAACAGAACTACCTTTTGGGACTTTTTGTTGACAAAACTAAATTTTTCTATTGAGTTAACGAAATTATGTTGCCATCACAATAAAATGTCCTGTCGGCTTAAAAAAAATTCGTTGATTAACCTAACGTTACCTTTGCAAGCTTAAACAAATTCTTTGCTTGTCTTGAATAACTTGCTTTGCTGTCCTGAAAAATAGTTTGGTCAACGCAGTTAAATAATTTTTTGGTAAGAAAAATGCTTTTTGTACTCTCAAAACCTGAATCAGTTGTAAAAATCAACTGTTCTGTAGCTAAAAGTTATTTGGCAATGTCGATAAATGTCACTGAATAAAAGAAGTTTGAAAGTACAAGAAAAAAAAAAGAAAAAAAATGGAGCAAATTTAACTGATTCTATCCAGTGATGGGAATGAGTTACTTTGAAATAAAGGTAATTTTTAATAATATTTCAATAAATCAGTGAACGACTTTTTTCAAAGCAACAGTTAGCCTTTACAACCAATTCAGATTTTGAGAGTACAAAAACTCAAAAAGTATTATATCGCATCATATGACATTATACATTTCAATGAGAAACAATGTTGAATATAAAACTGAATAAATTAGTGAAATACTTGTCATAAAAAATTCAGTTATTCCTTATAAAATGAATCAGATTTGAAAAAATGAGACTAAAGTTTTAATGCTAATAAAAATGACTATATTACTATCTAATGAAATGTCTTGGATTGGCCGAATATTTTTTCCTGTAATAACAGCTTCATGAAGATTGATTAAAATTGAATAATTTATTTAATTACTGAATAATAGCAATTACTTTTTAAGTAAAGAACGTATAGACCACTTGAATGAATTTTTAAAATTGGAATTACTGAAGGTATGAAATAAAAACGTTAAATATGTGGAAAACCTCCCTACAGTGGATAATTTAACTTACAGTGGATACTGGATAATCATTAATTAAGAGCCCAAATACACGAAAAAAAGTAATTTTAATTTTAATTTCTGAAAACTTATAGTGTCTTAACTATTAATGTAGTACAATTTATTATTTGACATATAGTGGTATTTTTATTCACCGATTATCCACTGTAGGTTGCATTGTCCACTGTAGGGAGGTTCCTCCTATTAGAATAAATAATTTGATTATCCTTATTTATTCTGAGAACACAAAAATGAAAATATTCTTACATTTTCTTTCGATGCTTTTTTAATAATTTTTCAGCTCAGTAGCCGCCCTTAAAGTGAAACAGCTATGTATAAAAATTACTTGTTTATCATTGCGTATTTTTCCATTTTTATCAAAGAAATTTTGACATAAGATTTTGCTTTAAATTTGCGACTTCTGAAAACTTTTTTGCTTTGGGTTATTTGATTCGGTTTTCTGGTAAATTTTGTTTGAAGAGTATTTTTTGGCGCTTCGCAGAAAATAGCTAAATTAGTTTTAGGTGCGTTTTATTTTTTTCAGGTCTTATTTTAGCCAGTTTCGAGGTAATTTCATGTTAATAAAAAAAAAATTTTATATTAATTTGACGTTGTAATTATAATATTATTATCATTAGTTCAAGAGTAAAGACAGCTTGAAAGCTGATAAATATACGCCGTCCATTAAGACGCACAATGGGACAAAAAAGTTTCTGTGGTAAAAATCAATTTTTAGCCTACTCTATTCATTTGATTTGGACTTTTTTATGAAAGATTGACAAATTTTGAAAAGATTTGTGTACTTGGATTTTTGATAATTTTTTTATTTAGCAACAAAATTTACATTCCTTTGTATTTTTCCTAAAGTAATATTTTTAAAACAGATTTTCAGATTTATCAAAAATGGTCTTATATCTGTGCTAAAGCTATCTAGAAATAATTTCCACATGAATGATATAAATTTTCAAAAATTGTATTCTGTCATAAACAAATTATTGATCCAAAGTTATTCTTCGGTATTGGCAATATTTAGCTTATTCAAATACAGCGCTTTGGCATAAAATGTGATAGGAATTAATGTCTCATTACGATTAATTAAATATAGATGTCATTTGATAATTGTTTGGAAAATGTCTATACAAAAAATGCACAGTTTTGATATGTTTCAACAATTAGGCTTAATTTTGTTTAAGCAATAAACTGAGAATGTCTTTCCGATGACACTTTGCTATGATATCTTCCTGAATGACAACAATTGTGGATTACTTAACCAATAATAATAAACAAATTCAGAAATTGGCTATTTTTCAGAAAATGCGCTTAATTTCTGTTTACGTAATCAAATAAGAAAATCTGTTCGAAAAATTGATAATAATTATTGTCCATTTGAAAAGTATCATAGCAGAAAGTTATCGCAAAGAAATTCTTAGTTGATTCCGTGAAAAATTGAGACTATCCATTGAAAAATTGCCAAATTGTGAATTTGTTTATAAAAATGATCTAAATAATTGGTATTTCTTCAGAAATTTCAAAGTATCATATCAAAGTGTCATGAAAACAAACATTATTATTTTATTTCGTAAAAAATTGAGCCTATTCGTTAAAAAATAGCGAAAATCTGGATTTTATTAACGATAATTGTTTAAATAATTGATCATTTTTATGAATTTAAAAATAAGGATAGCAAGTGTCATCGAAAAGATATTCTTAGTTACTTTTGTAGAAGAACTGAGCAGATTCTTTGAGAAATAGCCAAACTTTGAATTTGTTTATGAATATTCTTGGATTAATATTTAATAATTCTTTTGAATTTGCATATTATCATAGCAAAAAGTCACGGAAAAAAGTATGAGTTCATTTCGATAAAAATTAAGCTTATCCTCAGAAAAATAGCCAAACTCTGATTTTGTGTGTGAAAATTATTAAAATAATTTGCAAATTATCATAGCAAAGAAGTTATCGAGAACACATTATTAATTGATTATTAGTTGATTCTGCGAAAAAATTGAGCCTATTCCTTGATAAATATCCGAATTGTTAATTTGTTTTTAAGACTTGTTGAAACAATTGCCAAATAGTATCTTTTTTTAATAAATCGTAATGAAACATCAATTTCTCTTATCAAGAATCCGAACATACAAAGCTTTTAGAAATTGAATAATCTGTCAACTAAAGAAAAATTTCTTAATCGAATGAACAGTATAAAGCTCAAAATTGATTTCTTCACAAACAGTTTTTTGTCCCACTGTGCGATGGCCCTCATCCGAGTATAACCGAGCTAAGCGTTGCTTAACTTCGGTTATCGAACGGAAAGCTTAAAAAATTTGCATGTATCCAAGAATGTGTGTCCAGTGAATGGTTCTTGGTGGATATACATTTTTTTCTGTATGAAGCTTATATTAAGAATTTTCTAATTTCAATCGTAAAAATTGCGCTCTTCAATTATTGAAGAAAAGTTTCAAAACCACAAACTGAATATTTGAAAATTGTAAGATTTTCAAGATTGAATTTATCAGGATCAAAATTCAATATTCATTCTATAATTTTAATCAAGGTTATTTTAGTTTTGCTTTTCGTAATGTTTTTACTGTTTACTTTATTTTGTACGTATTTTTTGTTTCCAATTTTTCTCATAAATAATGGAATATTTCGTTGGATTTGAGCCACGAACTGTTTACCGCCAAAAATCTATGCAGCTCAGGATTACTTATTTTTATGGTTGATCTTGTGATATACTGGAGTGGTATGAGTGTTATTTTGTATAGGAATCTATTGATCACGGCGGTTGCCAGAAATCGTAAAACCAAACTGGATATAAGCGGAGGAGGAATATTTGCAACTGTTGATGTACCTTCATATTCAATTTATATGGAAACAAGAAGATGTTATTGTCTCGAATGGAAAATGAAACCTTTACTTACGAAAAATGTATTTATAAGATCAAATTTACCATGTGATTTATATAATTCTCTTTCCCAAAATTCTCTCTTCTGTCCCGTGGAATATCGGGTTATCATCCAATACCCTTTTGCTATGAGGGTATTTATAAAATTTATGAATATTCTCTGAATTTACAGTGAATGCTAGTTGATCAATTTTAAAGCGAAATTGGATTAAAATGATATGCAACTCTTTTATACAGATTTCAGATTTTTTATTTGATCCAAAAATTGCGCATCAGAATGATTTTTGAAGAGAATTCGATTTTTTGCGTGACAATTCAACTGCTTGGTTGAAAGTAAAACTTCTCTGTTAAAAATATTTTTTTTTATGATTCATAATTTTAGTTTGAAAATACATCTCTTTGGTTGAAAATTTAACTATTTTGTTGAACATTTTTTTTTTATCAATATTAATTTTTTCGACTGACAATTTAATCTATTTCAGTTCAAGATTTATCATTTTAGTTTAAAATTGATTTTTTTGGTTGAAAATTAAACTATTTGGTTGAAAATTGATCTTTTATTGTAAAAAATTGAACTATCTTTGAAAATTCCTGCATTTTTTTGGAAAATTCAACGTTTCCTACAACATTTTCTATTGATTCTAGAAAGTTGTGAATCCTGAAATTCAAAATTTTATTAAAAATTCCTTGTTTAAGAAATATAATGTCAATCAAGATTAGCCTACGACTTTCAATAGAAAATATAACAGCTACCACTCGAAATATATGAATAAAGTTGTGTAAAAATTAATTTTGGATCCGCAAAAGTGGATCGTTTTGATCTGAAGTTGATAATAAGAATGATATACAACGGTTTATATCCCAAGATTTACTGCGCTATTTGATTATGAGAGGAGAGATTTTGTATTTCTATTGCAGAATTAAATAAGGATAACTTTGATCAAAAAGAATTTATTCGAATAAATGAAAAATGAATACAGATTCAGATCTCATGAGATAGAATTTTGTATCTTATTTTTCCAACCCGACATTTACTTTCTATCTAGTAAATTTAAAAATTGAATTGCATATTATTTCTTTCTCAAAGAAATGATTATATTTTTCGAAACAAGAATCTCGTCCATGTCCTATGTCGGATTAATTTAAAAATGTAAAAAGTTTCTTTTGAAAAGATTCTTCTCTCTCAATAACATATTTGAAAGAAACAAGTGTAACTCTCAGAATAGAGTTCTAATTGTATAGAAAGGAAAAAATTGTTTTCACTAGTATTTAATTCATTTCAATTCGATTATATATAAAATGTTTAATAAATCAATTGTAGACTGCTTTAAATCTTTAAGTAAAATCTTGCAAACAGACTCAGCGAACTTGCATTTTCCTGATCTTATTCTTAATAACATAAGAAATAATATTTCTTTTTTTTTCAATTACAGGGCAGTTCGTCTTACGGGCCCATTTGTCACAATGGTTTACAGTATGATAACAGGAGATATGCTAACGTTTGGTATCATATATACAATTGTACTTTTTGGGTTTTCCCAGTCGTTCTACTTTCTCTACAAAGGCTTTCCAGGGGTGAAATCAACCCTCTTTCACTCTTACCACTCAACTTGGATGGCGTTGTTTCAGATAACCCTCGGTGATTATAGTGTAAGATCTTTATGTGCGATCATATAATAGCTTTATTATCATAATCCTCTATACATTTGGTTACCCTGTTATATAAACCTCTTCTGCCTCTGAAAGATAATATTTTGTAGTCATTTACATCTTTGAAATCGTGATTGATAGGCTCAATTATTGCCAATTTATTCAAACGTTTTTTTTTTGGGGAAAATATCTTTTAATTTATTTTAAAAGTAACTTTTTTATATTTATAAGTAGAATTTTCAAATAAATATGAAGCTTACTCGCACAGTTGATTGGGCTCACTGAACCGCTGATATATTGTGTTGTTGGATCAGAAATTATCCAGTAAAGCAATTCATTTTGTCGATTACTGTAGTACGACGTTGTAAATTTCAGAAATCACCCCAGGAAGCACGACTGTTTGCCTCACGAGTAAATCGTAGGACATAACTGGGTTATCGTTTTTACTGTTTGAAAATTATGATCCTCCCTAGTCGTTTTAGTTGGTATTGAATTCCCCTGTGTATTGCTGTTTTCAGTATTCGGACTTGAGCTATACGACCTATCCCAACCTGAGTAAAACGGTCTTTGCCATTTTCATGGTATTGGTGCCAATATTGTTGCTCAACATGTTAATTGCCATGATGGGAAATACTTACGCTCACGTCATCGAACAGAGTGAAAAAGAGTTTGTGAAACAGGTATAAAATCCAGTTATTATTATAATTATTATATACGAGGGGTTAACCACTATTGTAATCTGACGTAACTCTTTCACGTAGTAATACCATGTAATATATGCAATCCCTTGTCATATCATGTAATCTAGTGCGTAATCCCATGTAATTTTGTGTAGTATATTGTAATATTTTGCCATATTAATCATTTTAAAACAATTTTTAAATCCCTGTTTAACACAAGACTAAGCCATTTTCTATGCTGCTTAGAACAAAAATATAAATTAGTTGATTATGGAACCTTTATATGGGCTCTATATCCCTCATATCTGTCCCGCTAAATTATCATTGCATTTGTGCGTTTTAAGTTTCTTCTACTTTCGTTCGAATATTGTTGCATGAAATTTAGATAATATATTTCTCAAATACAGCATACAATTCTAAAAATATACTTCATTGACGAGAAAAAAGTTCTTAAAAAATGTATGGAAAACTTTGTTCAAAAAAATTTGGGACCTTAATATATTATACTTATGGTTTTAAAGCCAACCGGCAATGGCTCGTTTTCCCGAAAAAAATGCAAAAAGTATACTTTCTCAACATTAAATGAAAATTTTAACTTATTCCGAACAACTTTTCCTAAGTAATGACATTCAATTTTCAATGATATTTAAATTTTACCAGGAAAAGGAATATTTAAAAATATGTTACTAACAATTTTTACTTTCCTAAAAATAAAAGAAAAGAAAATTTAACCTCAATTGGTTGTTCAATCGAGTAAGTACAGAACTTAAGGTAGTTGTGTCAAACCACAGATCTCTCGAAAAGATAGAATCTCTATGATATTAGGAATCGAAATAATATTAAGAATTATTCCATTTCAAATAGAAATCATTTTTTAAATGACAAATTTTTAAGACCAATTTCACGCAGTTCCGTATATATTATAAGTGATTTTGATATCTCTTTTTCAGTTGCGTTTTTTAATTATTCAATCGAAGTAGAGTAGCGTATTTATGGGTCAAACATATCATCGTAACTTTTTTCCCAGGTGCTTCGGACCCTGCGTTTTTCAATTATAATCCCTTTTAATCTTTCGTAATCTCACATAATCTTTTGAAATCCTTTGTAATCTCGAGTAAACCCTGTAATTTTGTGTAATCTCATGTAAGCCTATGTAATCTTGTATAATCTCATGTAATTCCAATTAATATTATGTAATATCGTGTAATCTTGTGTAATCTCTTGTAAATCCTGTAATCTTGTAATGTAGTGTACACGAAAAAACTAATAAGGAGAGGACGCGAGAGGGACATTGCCAATTCGACTGGGGCTTCACAGGATGGAAGTACATCAAAATCCATTAGAAGCGTATTTTTTCTTTCGATCTATTGAGCCTTAGTTTCCGAGATATCGGGGTTTGAGTATTTGCGCTCGAGCACTCGACTTGGCGCTTACAATCCGACTCTATAATAATTTTGTGATTAACGGAAAGTCCACAAGGTTTCTAGACCATTTCTATAGAGTTTTTTCACGTAGAATGCGAATCTTAAAACTAAAATAACTCATCAAGTCAAATTTTTGAAGAAAACGGGGTTAAAAAGTAAAAACAAACACAAAAAAAACATTTTTGTACCTTCTTGGAAATGTTGCTAAACACTATAGTCCAGCGGATAGTGACTTTTTTAAAAGTGAATCATGTCAATCATGTCACAAGCAATTTTATGTTTTTATTTTGTATATGAATTCTCAAAAACATTCTGAAGATTAAAGGCATTCGTATGTCGTTAAAAATATAAAATTATTTTTTCGGTCAAACTATGCAAGATACAAAAAAATGTTAAAAACCCAAATTATTCATTCAAAAAATACCTATGAATTTATATTATATGATATATCATATTTTTTTTTCTTTGGAAAACAATACATAAGCTTGGTACTTTACTTTTATTAAATATTATTTGTAAATATCTAACATTATAAAAAAAATTCCATTAAAAGGTATTACAAAAAATTGAAAATAAAACTGTTCACCTCAAAAAGGTCTACGAGTTTTCTGTAGACCATTTTTGAATAGGACGTATTTTTTTTAATTGCAAAAAATAACATTTAAATTAAAAAAAAAAAATCGCGTGCGTCCTAAACTATGACTCAAGACAGATTTATGTGTAAACATCGTCGGTAAACGTTGACTGAAATTGAAATCGTACATAAAGCAAATAATAACGCACGCAGATGTGGGAGTATAAAAATTTATTTTCTCTTATATATAATGTCGTGCAAAAGGTTCTGGACAGTTATTTTCCAATAGGATAATAATCCTAATCTAACAATGTAACAATAACCCTACTTTAATAATAATAAACTGTAGATTTTCTCTCTATTGACATATCCGGCATATTTTTCCGGATTTGAATGAACAAATAATTATTGTTTGAATAATAAAAACTTATTTACAAAATACTTGGAAACTCGTCCCTTATTAATTAAAAATAATTCTTGTAAAGAAAATCCGAAGGACACCGGTTTTAGTATGAATTTAATAGAGAACTGCTATTTTGCATTTTTTGGGGTCACTTTCTAAGCATAATAACAATTCACAAAAATTTTATAACAGGTAGCTCTTTTCCCCATTTTTTTCTAAATCAAGCTTTTCCCTTTTAAAACCCCATGTTAATTTCAGAGGCTCGGTGGTACGGGTTAACTTCGACAAAAAAAAAAGAAAACAAGAAAAATGTTAAGTTGATAAACTGTAAATATAAATTAAGTATTTATTACATTCTCATTCTAATGAGAAGGTATTGGTTTTATGTAAAATTTGACTTGGTCGGTTTTCATCAAATCTCCACGTTTTGAGACCCCCTGAGCCAGAAAAAAAGGTTTTTACCAAGGTGTCTGTCAGTCTGTCTGTCTGTCTGTAGGCACGATAACTTTCGAAAAAATAATCAGATTGGGTTGTGCTTTGGCACACTTTTTTAGGGCCTAAAAAGAAAGAACAAGTTCGTTAACCAGCTATTTCGGATGAAATTTCAAAAAGTGAGCACATTTTGAACATTTTTGAGAACACTTTTTTTGAAGATTTGGAAATTCTATGGACGGTTGTTAGTAGTAAGCAAAAAGAGGAAAAAAAATATCCTAATGACTTTTTCAGATAAAAAAAAATTACCAGAGTTATAGCATTTTCAAAATTCCAAAAAACAAACGAAAATGAACATTTTAAGCCGAAAAACGCACGTTATGAAAAAAAGTCAAGAGAAGAAAAACGTTGATTTTTGAACACCTTACAATATTTTCATAATAACTTTTTGAATTTTTCAAAAAATAAAAAATTTAAATTCTGATCGCACAACAAAATAATGAGAAATCAAAAATTCCATTTTGCTGTGAAACTATGCAAGATACGACAAAAGATGACTGGACCAAAATTATGCACCTAAAAAAGATCTACAAATTTGTTATTATTCACTTTTTGATATGATGCATAGTTTTTGTTTTATTCATAAAAAACAGCATTGAAAATAGAAAAAATAAATTTTTAGACGAATAACACAAGCTACGAAAAACATGACGGAGGCAACATTTGTTCATTCAAAGAAGAGGTACAAATTTGTTATCCATCATGTTTCGATAGGACGCGTAGTTTTTATTTTATTCGTGAAAATAACATTGACAGTAAAAGAAATCAAATTTTTGGAAAACTTTGGAAAAATCCATTTTCGTTGTAAGAATATATTCAAAATGAAAAAAATAACTTTTTTGAAAAACGGAAAATCTAAAATAACATTTTAACTAATAAAATTTGTCGCTTAATTTATATAATTATTGTTCATTTGAAATCAAATACAAATAGCGAAGCGCGACGCCCAAATCGCGCGCCGTAAGTGCGCTCAAACTTTTTTGTTTCTATTATACGGTGCACAGAACCGAGCGTGGAACGCAGGGTTCAAATGAATTTGAAATCAAATATCGAGCGCGAAGCGCGGGTATCTGGATGAGAATGTGTTCCTTAAGGTCGATAGAACCTTGAGTAAATAAATTTCCTTTTCAGTCTAAAATAAAAACAAATTTAACAATCACTTCATATGTAGAGGTTTTGATAATTTTCTAATATTCAGAAATAAACTTTTTCTTTTCATCGAAGTCGAACACGAAGTTCAAAGATCTAGAGGAATCGAGCGTAAAGCGCGATGTGAATACGCCCGAGCGCGTAGCGCGAGGTGAATACATAATCGAGCGCGAAGCGCGAGATGAATATATGATCGAGCGCGAAGCGAGATCCAACAGTCGCGCGCCCTAGGCGCGCTCAAACTTGCGAGCGAAGCGAGCCGCGCGCGAAGCGCGCGATGAGAATGTGCCCGCGAAGCGGGCAGATTTTTTTTAAAATTGAACTGTAGTACGACTCTTAACAATAGAATTATAATAAAATTGATTTTATAAGACGATTCTGAATCTGTTTATAATTGAATAATTTATAGATTTTTACGTTAAAAATTGAACTATTTCAATTTGAATGCCTTACGTAATTAATTAAATGTATGCATCAGGTTGAAACTTCAAAATATTTTTTTAATTTTCAAAAAACATTTCAATTAATATATTCATTATTTTAAAGTTTTCATTGTTTCATTTTTTTAAGTTTTCATTTGTAAATGACATTTTTCATTTAAGATTTTCAAGAAACAACTTATAATCACTAAATTGTACTGTTTTTAAGTTAAAATTGTTCAAAAATGATATAATTTTCAACACTTAAAAAATTCATTGATTCATTCTTCAAACTATTTTATTTGGGACCGTACTTAAATTACGTAACAGCTTAAGGGGGAGGGAGGGGTCAAAAGATTTTGTTACGATTTGTTACTGAAGGGGGGGGGCGGGCTCTTCATTCATGTATGTAACTTTCGGAAATTCCCTGCACAGCACGCATTATCTTAAATACAACTAATTTCCACTAGTTTCAAGTCCCATATCTTATTATTTCTGGAAACCATAAATTACGTACAGCAATAGGGGGGTAGAAACATTTTGTTACGGTTCGTTACATGGGATGTGGGGGGGGGGGGGGGTGGAGAGGGGCGATTATCCGTTACGTAATTTACGTAGGGCCCCTTTCCTAAAACGCATTTTCTCCTTTGCCTGCTTAGTCAAGCTTTGTTTATAAAATACCGGTGCGGGCCGATATGAGTTCTCTGAAAGAATACATTGTGTGCATTTATATTACGCATCTACATTTAGAATTAGGCTAATTATATTTCCTGAAGAAGATAATTAAATTCTATCACTTATATCCAGAAAACAATAATTTTCCACTATTTTAAGATAATATAAGATCAAGTATTCTAGTCCGGCAAAATATGCCGGATTTCAATTTTCTTTTCCGGTATATTTTATCGTACACTAAATTGAACTCTACAGAATTTAATATGAATTCAAAATGCGTGAGAGAGAAGGGGTGGAGAAGGAGAGAGAGAGAGAGAGATGGAAAAGGAGAGAGAGAGAGAGAGATGGGCAAAGAGAGACTGAAGGGCTCCTGTCTGTGGGTGAAGAAAAGCGAGCCTCCGGTCTGTGCCATAAGACACAACGTGTGCGTGACAAGCCTGCGTTACATGTAGCATTACACTATGCAGTCGTGGTTTCATTCGAATCAGGCGCGACTACCCATATCGAGGTCTAAGATGTTTACACATCAATTATGAAAATGTGCCCGCTCATACACATCAATTATGAAAATGTGCCCGCTCAGTGGGTAGAATTTTTATAACAAGAAAATGTCCCAAAAGAAGCTACAGAAATACTTTCAGCTCCTTTATTTGAAATTTCTTTTTTGCACACACTTTTTTCTGAATATGAATGTTCAAAAGTCAGCCGTAATTAAATTTATATTATTCCTTTTTTCTCTACCACAGCGCCGTATCTTGTTATTTTCTATTAGAATAGTCCATAGATTAATTATTAAGCTTTTATTGGAGCTGTCTTGTAAAATATTTTGAATTGTCATTAGTAGTCCGGCAGATGATGTGAACAATCATGTATTTTGTGTCACAAACGGAGGCATTTTTAAAATGTTTTTGTAGCTGGAAATGATCCTACAGCTTTTTCTTGAACATTATATCTTATTACTATAAAAAATCGGCCCACAGCGCGGACAAATTCGCATAATTTTTACATTCAAATGTTTTTGTAAACAATTAAAGAAAATATGCATCCTAAAAGTTTTTTCGTATATGGCACAGCTTGACGGTATAATTGATTTTTCTTTATTTTCGAAAACATTTTTCATGACTAAAAAAATATGTGTCTGATAGAAAACTGGATTCATAAAGATGTGCAGATATTTTTTAGATGAACAATTGAACTTTTCAACATTTTTCCGTATCTTGCATAATTTCACCGGAAGTATAATTTTTTAATGTTAATTATATGCAGATGGCTCTCATCTTTAAAATTGTTTGCATGATTCGCCAGCAAAATTGTCACTATTTTTCGCTGAACTATAGTGTTGAACAACTTTTCCCCAGAAGCAATAAAAACGATTTTTTGTTTTTGTTTTTACTTTTTGTCCCCGTTTTTTTCAAAAATTTGACGTGATGGATTATTTCCGTTTTAAGATTCGCATTCTACGTGAAAAAAACTCTATATAAATTATATAGAAATCCGGTGGACCTTCCGTTCGTCACAAAATCAGTGTAGGACTGTGAGTAAGCGCCAACCGGTCCCCACTCGCAGTGGCGAGTCGAGCGTTCGAGCGGAAATACTCAAATCTAGATATCTCGGAAACTAAGGCCCATTAGATTGAAAGAAATAATACGGCCCTAATCGATTTTGATGTACTTTCATGCCTCGCTTTTCGCGTGTTTTTAGACTCGAGACTTTATCTCTCGCGACTTTATCTATAATTTTAATAGGTCCGCTTATTACTTTATTATCATACGTCTTTTCAGGTCTCAAAACTAAAATTTTTTGCCTCAAAAGTTGAAATTAGAAAATATTTAATTTGAGAGTTCCTAAGTTTTGAGGGTTTCCAATTTGTAAATTGATAATGTTGTAGTTTCAGAATTCAATATCACAAGAATCAGGACTATTTCACTATTAAATCATTGAAAACTTTACATTGAAAGTCTTGATTAGACTTGAATACTCTAAATTGTTTGGTTTCAATGTTAGTCAGTTTTATATATAATAATTTTAGATTTATTATTCTAAATTGTTTGGTTTCAATTTCGAACGTGTACATTTGTCTCGTTTCTTAAATTAAATGCTTCCAGATCAAATTAAAAACAATGAAAAATAAAGATAATGATTACTCAAATTCAAGTCTCAAATATTAAAAGATTCTTGAAACCAGGAATTGAAAATTGAATTATTATTCGAAACATTAAACAAATTTTGAACATTTAAAACTCAACTAAAAAAAAACAATTTCGAATTTTGCATTCCTTTTTCAAAATTAGTTATCAGTTTAACATCTTAAAACACTTCGTTTTTTAGTTAAAGATATAAAGAAATGAACCATTTAAAATGAAAAACTTGATTGAAAAATTGCAAGAATAAATAATAATTCTAAATTATGTGTTGAAATGAAAGCTTAAAATTACGTTGCTTGAAATCAATGTAGATCAAAATTAAACTATCTAAAATTCATAACTGTGTAATTGAACAATTTCTTTAATTTTGAAAGTTTACAATCTTATAGAGTTCTGAATTTTCACGTCGATTTCTGAATATTCAACTTTTCCCTTTCATAAGTCTTACCTTCGAAATTGAAATGGCTGAGTTTCGAAAACTATGATCAACAATTTAAAAATTCGTAATTTTCGAATGGTTTAAAATGACTTCAAATTATTAAAAATTTCGAGGGTTTGAGTATAAAAAGTTCGATTATCACAATTCTTACTTATTTTGCAACGTTTCGTGTTACAAATGTTTACATTTTTAATGATCCTCATTCGAACTTATTTTTTTTTTTTAAAGTTTCTTCAGAATAATTTAATTTTATAAGTTCATAATAAAAAACTTTTCTATTTCAAACTGTGAATTTATATTTTTGATCTTGAAAGAAGGTGTCTAATCAATTTCAATATTGAATTATACATTTTTTGTGTGATGAGTAATAATAATTTGAAACTCTGGAAATTTAGAAGCTATGTCTTTGAAACATTTAGTTTAGTTTTAAATTTAAAACTGTCAAATTTTAATCGGTTCGAATTAAGAATGATTTAAATTCAAAAGTTTATGATTTTTAATTATTCAATTTTGAACGCTTTTAATTAGAAATAAGACCATTTCGATTCCTTTCAATTTTAAATGATTTAATTTTCAAAACTATAATCTGAACATATGGCATTCTTAACGTTCTAAAATCATCCTATTTTTGACATTTTAACCTAACATCTATAAATTTCGACATGCATTAATTTAAAATCAAAATTTTCAATTTTAAACGCTTTAAATTCGGAATGATAAAATTTGAATTCCTTATTAATGAAATTGTCGAATTAAAAAAAAAAGTCTGAGATTTTGCAATTTTGAGAGTTTTCGATTAAAATTGTTTCAGTTATTTGATTTAGAACGTTTTCGATTTTCAATAGTTTAATGTGTATTTTTTTAAATTTCAAACGATTTCAATTCAAAATTAATAATTATTTTTTAAAACTATTTTCAAACTTCATTGATCAAGTATATCAAATTCTCATAAGGAATTCTTTTTTCATTCTTGTGTTACATTTGGAAATCCCATAGAAAATATAAAAAAATAATTTGGAAGTTGAATTTTAATTATGAAAATATGTATTAGGATTTTCAACAAAATAAAACCTTTTCGTGAAATTATATCCCTCGAAAACCCGTAAAATGCAATTACATTTTCATAAGCCTTTGAAACATGTAATCGAGTTCAGAATTAATTAATTGTGTAATCAATAGATGGACTGAATGAAAGGTCCTTAGTTTATACTGATTAATTAATGAAAATTTAATGAGGATTTCTCATTACTTTATCAAGTGGGCCAAAATTGTAGTGTCCTTGGAACGTGCAGTTTCTCAAAAGGACGCACACAACTATTTGCAAGAATACAGCATCAAGCTTGGACCAGGAGACGATCCTAATAATCCAGCATCCGAGCAGAGGGGAGTTATGGTGATCAAAAGCAAATCCAAGACCAGAGCCAAGCAGAGAAAGGGCGCCGTTGCCAATTGGAAGGTCGTATATTATTCTCCTCTCTAACACTTGAATTTCATTCATTCGAAAATACGAGAAAAATCCCTGAATTTTCACAGTTCACCAATCACAAATCCATATTGATTTTTCTTTTATTCAACGTGGAAAATATTTGAACATTTTGATCAAATCTCTAATTTCGTATGCTTATAGCATAAAGATTGTAGATTCATATATTTATTTTTTAATTATTTTAAGATTAAGCCAAATCCCTTTCGGGGTAAGCATAACTCAGACGGTTCATTCTCGTTATGCTACCGAGGATCAAGGAATTCATATGCTGAAAAAAGTGATGTTTAGAAGGAATAAATTTTAGATCACTTTCGTTCCGTAACATCGCTCCGACACCGATCGCTCATCAATCTCTCTAGAAATCACCCCAGGCGAAGAGCTTCAAAAAGTCATGATACGTGACAGTTCACACAAAAATACACAATTTGACTGATAATCTCATAGTAAGATCCACACATTTTACTCCAACCACATCCACTGAGCAAAGCTCTCCACGAGTGACTATTAGTATATCCAAGGTGGTTCGATCCAGGCGTCTAACACTCCGCTGACACTGTTCATCACACATTTCTTACAAAAAATTTTTCTTTACACTTTTCTGTCTTGGAAATGGAAATTAAATTTGTTTGTGAATTAAAATTCCATAGCAAATTTCTATGTGAAACTTCCATAGTCATCTTACTTCGATGTTATAACTTATCAGGGAATGTTTCAGAAAACCTTTAGAGATTTTTTTGGAAAACTATGAATTCCATGAAGGTTCCGTATAGAATTGTACATAATAATTCCATTACCGAAATATTATATTCCTATAAAGAATTCTAATAAAAGTTTCGTGAAAACATCTCCAGGTGGGATTCTATATGGATAAGAGTAAAAAAGTTGTGAATATCATATCCCTTGTGCTTAGAATAATAATTTTCCTAATTACAGGGGTTTATCAAGCGTATTTTCTCCGATAATACCATGTGTCAATTATTTTTGTCTTCACTTCGTATCGAAATAAATTGGATTATATATGATTAAATGTCAACCGGTAAACTTTTCCTGAAAACCTTTTTTTAAATTTATGGCGTTATGTTTTTCAAAAGAAACCATATGTGTCATTCCGGAATAGCTCGTCTAAACTTCGTCGCAACATGATTTCAAACAAATTTAATGTCAAGATATTAACATTCAAGATGTTCCTCGAGTCGAATTTCATTATATATTAGTGTTAAGATCTAATTTTGTTTGCAAAAATGATGATCACAAACTTCGGTTATTTTAGACGAAAGCATACAATAATTTTTTAGAGTTGACCAAGAACGGAATTTTCGAGAACAGAACAAAGAACCGAACTCTAGAATACAGTGAATGTTTTCAGAATATTGAATTTTTGTCTGACGTGCTTAATAATAAAATAATAATTTTTGAAACATGATTAGGCGGCTTTTATTCGATTCAACAACAAGAAAAAAACAAAAGGATAAGTTTTTCATTATACATTAAAATTGAAGCTTTATCCTTGATTTTATTTTTATCGTACATTTCACACAGATTGATAGCTAAACAAATTCAGAAGGTTGATTCATGGAGATGTTTGAAAGAGTAATATCTTTTAATTTCTAGGGATTGTTGTCGAAACATTAGAAAATATGTATAAAGGTTCTCGAAAATATTAAAGATCATCAAATATAAATAGCATTTTAATAAATAGCTTCAAATTCATACCTACGCTTTAACTAATATTAGTATAAGATAGAAATATTTTCTAGTAGTCTACTATTGAATATTTCTCTGATAAGGAAGCCTAAAAGGCCTCAAAACATGTTGTATTCTGGTGGTATAAAAAAGACTGATAAATAATAAGGAAGGGAGAGGAAGGTGTTTGGGTTGTCCCTTCTCTTTTTTTTCTCCCTCTTTTTTTATTTGTTATAACTGTCTCTAATGAGCCGATTACAATCTTGTCTAGAAATAGATTACTTTCATTTGAACTCCTTTTGTGCAATTATGTTACACAAATTGACTTTCTTGAGTATATGTTTTTTGAAAACTGTTTTTTTGAAACATTCTTTCTTTAAGCCTTCTTGTGCAATTTTGTTACACAACTAGTCTTTTTTTAGTTTATGTTTTCGGAAAAATGTTCTTCCAAAAACGTATACAATGAATTAAATCGGACTAAAATATAGTGTCACTTGCAAATTTAAGTTTTGTGTGATAACAATAAATTTTCATTTAGGTACTAATAACCATATGAATGAAGTCGTAGTTGACCTTATTTAGTGAATTTTAAAGCTTTGAAAAAATGCTATCAGTGGGAAGTTAGGCAAGAAAAACTTCATATTTTGTAGCTAAGTAACAAATTTTGTTTAAGTCGGAATTAAATATCTGCAGTCACTTATTATACGTGAAAGACTTACGTCATTTGAAAAAAAACTGTCAAGCTTTTTTTCCTAAAGAGGTGGTTTTTTGCCACTTTGCGACGTATAGATGATCTATGCTCAAATTACCCATAAGATATAATTGTTGCATACACGTATTTTTCAGAATTAGTCGCAGATTTACAAAATATAGATCTTCTTAATTTCAAATTATAGTCACAGAGTTATAATCACCCAATAAATGTTCTCTGGTAACACAAAGGTTATTTGCAACTAGTAAAGTTAGTTGAAAAACTGGGAGTAATCGATATTCTCCTTATTTTTTATTTGAAAATGATTTTAAATAAATTTGAAGTAATATTTTGTTTTGGTAATTTTGGTAGTTTTTGTTATTTTGTTGCGGGTAATTTTTAAGTAGCAACAGTTAAATTTTTCGCATCGAAACAGAACAAGAATCAATAAAGCTGACATGGTAACTATTTCCAATGTGGTGGGTAAATCTTAAAACGTGAAGGTAATTTTTGTTGCAGGTAAAGATTGCTGTAAAGATTACATTTTGTTTTTTCTGTGAAGGGCAGGCGAAAATCCATAAAGTAAGATTTTCATTTCGGGAGTTATTTCTTTGAATAGTAGTAATGAAATTATTATTGTCATACTTTAAGTCTTACCTAATTATTATTTTGACTCAGAAAATATTGTGAATGCTTTATATCAAAAGACTGTCATTAAATAAAAAATATTATGAGTATAAAATTAGAGCGTACATCTCCCTCTTGAAAATTCATGATCAAATACAACAATATTTTTCTGTAGAATTCTATATGGATTTTAAAAACAAAAGATATTCATGCGGAATTCTGTGTAGATTTCAAAATTTAATATTCATGAAAAACTCTAAAAAAATACTCAAAAAACATTAAATGTTAGGTGAAAATTTCGTTTTATTGATGTCTAGATAAAACTGCATTCACTATTGCGCGTATTACATTTTTTAATCATAATACAAAATGTCACGTTCTGTTGAATGGGGCTGGGAGGAGTTAAAAAGGGTCGAGAAAAACGTTACGTAATATGTGAACGCTCCCTGATAAGATTAGTTCTTTTGTTTTGGTGATTAAAGATGAGGGGATGTTTGAATTTTGAAATATAGGTCTCGTTATTGAATCTGACGTTTATCTGATTTTACCAGAGGGTTGGTAAAGTGACAATAAATGAACTGAGAAAACGTGGGATGACCGGAGAAGAATTACGACGCATTATGTGGGGACGTGCGTCTTTCTCCACTCCAGTGCGGGCAAGGTAATCTTCAATCTCTACTCATAAGGGTGGGTTAAATAACCCGATTTTTCAATCTTTAAGCAATCGTGCGGAAAAGTTGCCTTTTAGGAAGACAAAGCGGGGCCAACCAAAAATGTTGCAATTGGTCATTATCTTCAGGTCGCGCCCAACTTTCAAAGTTTAAATTTTTGACCAATTTTCTACTAGCCAATGTTCTATGAGCCGAAAACTTACCATGAAATATAATTTTTTTTAAATGGTTAACGTTAGAATTATTTTAAAATGCGCAAAAACAAGTCTTTTTTGGATTTGGCTAATTGCATATGTTTTAGAACAAAATGAAAAATACAGTGCCTTAAATTTCTTCAAATGGCAACAAAAAAACATGCCACTATTTTGTTAATATACAAAAAATTTTGTTTTATGGTCTGCACAGTGCGAGAATCCCTAAAAATGCAAAAATCCTGATTTTGTTCTGATTTTTATGTGAAAATTATTATTTTTTATGCTAATAATTTGATTGCATGTTTCTTCGGTTTGATTTCAAGAAATGTTAAGCCGAAAATTTTCAATTTGTTTGAACAATGTGCATTCAACTAAATAAGAAAGTGTATTCCGCGCATTTTCAAATGATCTCAACTTAAAACAAATTTTATTTATATTTTTATAATGTTTCCACTGACTAAAAATGTACTTACAACAAAATTTTATTGACCTTGATTTGTCTTTCCAAAAGGCAACCTTTCCGCAGTATTACGTTTCGGGTTGCAAAAAATCTGGTTTTTCGACCCACTGTATTATTCATGTCAAGATCCGCTTTAATTACGTACAGTTTCAAGTTTCAAATCTTTCAAGAAAAGTAGTCTCAGCCTCCAGAATATAAATTAAATTTTGAATATATATCAAAAATTATGTTTTATCTTCAATAACTAATTTTCACTGATTGAATAACCATTTAATAAATAAATTTCACTCGAAATTACATTAGGTTTTAATTGAGTTAATTTATTGAAATTCCATGTGATTGATAAACTTAAAATTATTATTATTTCAGCCTATTGTTAATTTGAAAATTTCAACAAGATAAGGCGAAGAATTCAAATATATATATATATATTTGAATTCTTCGCCTAATCTATGATCTCATATTAATTTTAATAACTGCAAAGTAAAATATTTTCTTGAATATCTTTGAAGTGTTTCTAAAGCGATAGCAAAGTTGTTTGCTGCATGCTTATAAAGCTCCTATCTCGAATCGAGTTTGCATCCTCAACCTGATGGAAACCTGAGCAGAATCAAAATGAAGCGACGACGTAAATGTCGCACGCAAACACGAAAATATTACATACTTTATACTTCACTTTCAAAAAATAATTTATTACTCATTCCTGCGATGTAGAATGTTCTGTAGAAACATTGTATGGATTTTGATATTTTTTCGTATTTCTGCTCATATATTGTGGATGAAGTATAAATTGCTTCTTTTCTAAAGGAAAAATTAAAATGATACATTTCTCAAATTTTTTATATAGCCCCAACATTGACGAGGTTGGCATGGTACCAGGAATTTTTGGTGATGCATTAACTGCAGCCTTGGACGTAATGGCTTTTTCTCATGATCTTGATGTGACAACAGGAAATAATGAGCCTCCAAATACCATTAATCAAAATTTAAAACCGCCAAATGCACCATCGCAAGTCATACCAAATGGCCAAGTAAAAATTGTGACGAATGGTCAGCAGCGAGAGACGATTGGCATTCAACAAAACACACCGAATAATTACTCACCTGCCCAAGTGCAAACTCAAAACAAGTCTTCAATATCTGCTAAGCCTCTGGACGCAAAAGTTAGAGAGTCTTCAAAAATGCAACAGGATTCTGGTAAGAATTTTTATTCGAAAATTATTATTATTAATAAGCTTCCAATTCATTCATTCATTCCACGTCAGATTTAAATTTTATAAGGGTGAAAATCAAAAAGTTGGAATTATTCAATAATCGTATATTTTTCAAAAGTGTTTCACAACAAGATAAAATCTTTTTTTCTATCCACATTAATCACAATAAGTGTAAAACTACTAATAATAGATGAGATTTAGAAGTAGGCTCTTATTTAAAATTTCAGTTTTTTTTTAATCTAATGATAAATATTTAATCTGCTTCTAGAGCCTTTACGCAGGAAATTTGAGATTCGTTTTTGTTTAGAATAAAAAATAATGAGAATACCGATCATTTTCCTTCCTACAACTAATTACACTCAATGAAAATGAAGTTAGTGTTATCTGTTGACAAGGACATCCAAAACATGTTCATTATTTTAAAATATATTTTTAAATGCGAATAAGCTGAACAATCAAGTGTTTGCAGATAAGAAGTACACATTTTCATTAATATTTTCTTTATAAACTTGCTTCTAAAATATGCTTCTTTTGGTTACATATATGTAAACAAGTACGTCTTACCGGATGACACAGAATTGTTGTACGATCTTATTCCGGCCTTTAAATTGATTATTTTGGTAAAATAAAGACACTCGAGGTGTAATTAACTTTTCACATCTTAAAGTATATTCAATAAACATCACTTATTAACCAACGTAAATGTGGAATTAAACTCTCACGCTATAAAATTAATTAAAAACTGTTTTGTTACCGAATGACATGAAAACTCGGGGATTTTTGGAAATGGTATAATACCCAGAAGTTTGCATTGAAAACAAAAAATAAAATTTATTTTGTAATTTTTCAATAAATTCTGAAAAATACGTGTATTTAGCAATTAGATCTTGAGCTTTCTTTCAAAAGATATAACGCCATACATTTGAAAAAAGGTAGTCAGGGACATGTTACCTGATGACATTTAGGTTGATCCACAGTAAACTAGAAATAATTAAGACATGGTGTATTATGCAAGAAAATAAGGGTAATAAAATCCTGTAATTAAAAGATTTATTTCTCAAAACACAAACTTATAATATTCCAGGGACATGATAGTGTCAACATTTTCATTTTCACCCGTAATATTATTGTCTTCTCGTTCCAAGGCACATAAAGTGGTTCCTCTTGCATAGAAGTGCGTTATCATAGATTTTCATTTATTGATAGTAAGATGATTGAATTTTAATAAAACATTATGCACGATTTGAAAATTAATCATATTTATCGACTTAGCTTCAAGATTTTAAATTAAAAATGCTTCAATTTGTGTCATCTTTAAAACTGCTATAATTCCAATTTAAAATTATAGTTTTGAATGTGCAAGTCTAAAATAGCCTTATCTTTTAGGACTTAAATGTAAATTGGAAAGGTTATAAAAAAAAACCTGTAGGAACTGCAGTTTAAACAAATTTATTTTCAGTAAAACTCTTATAATTTCATTCTCTAGTTAAGTATTTCTTATCTAAATTGAACATTTGTTCAGTTTTGTGAGTTTGAATCATTTAATTTTGATAACCTGGACAGATATTTGTTGACTGAAAAAGACTGAAATTTTGCTTTTGCTTTTAGAAGCCATCCTGAAATATTTATGTTGGGAATTTTACGGCTAATATCAAGAAACTTCTCGTGTTCGTAGCGCGTGAATCACACTTGCTATTATTTAATAAACTTTTATTTATAAAATAGCAATATACTATCTTGAATATACTATCTTGAAAAGCTCTCATTAATTTTTTACCTATATTAGTTTGATTATATTAGGAAAAATTATAAAATTGTCCTTTCGAGTTGGAAGTAAGAGCTTTGATAAATAGGTGAATTTTTGAGGTATTTTTTATTCTTCTATTATTCTGTTTAAAAGAAATAAAAAATTTTTATGAATATTCACGTGAAAGTCAGATTGATGGCCTATCACCACTTACATCAATTACAACTCGATCATACTGAATAGCCTCCAATTTGAACGATAAACCAGCAATATCATTCTATTCATATACATTTACATATTATTGATTAACTACATCAATATCAGTCATTTATTCATGAACAAATACATATTTAAAGTCAATTTCACGCGAGATTTTTAAAAGTATCAATAGGTTAATATTACTCATGCATTCCTCATTGCAATGCATATTACTTGTATACCTCATTTAGGTATGTTTCCAAATATGTTTAACAGCATTAAAATTAAAAACATACTTTTGAAAGCAACAAAATAAGTAATGCTTGTCCTAAAATGTTTTATTTGATATCCCAAAAATATTTACAGTACCAGTAGCATGGAATATTAAAAAAGGACCTGAACATTTTTTGCGTTACTTCTTTTAAAGTTTAAATCGCCTTTTTAGTACATTCTGACAAATAATTTCAGCTGGGGTTACAGTTCCTTTGTTTAATATTTTGAATCGATGAAAAGAAACTGAAAACATCATGTTAAATTCGAATTGAAATTTGCTGCGGATTTTTAAAACTAAATTGCCCTGAACATAAATACAATATAATATAGGAGACTTCTAGTTTTATATCTACAAATGTACAGCACTGTAAAAACTGGGATTCGATTTGTCGATTTGTGGATTGAAATAGGCTCGAAATGAGGATCCTTTGTCAATAACTAAATCTGATAAAACAAATTCTAATCTGTCAAGTTTAGAAACCAACGTAACCCATAGGGCTGAAGTTCGCGACGTCTGAGTTTGATGGTTCAACACTAATTTTTACGAATTTTTAATTTCATCTATTTTTTGTTTTTTGTAAGAGTGAAGTTTGAAACAATTGAAACAATGCACCCTCTGAATCAATTTAGTTCGCTATGTCGGATCATTTATCAATCTGAAGTTAGCAAACTAAACAAGACAGAAACGGGTACTAAAATAAGACTATTTGTGGGATCATATTAGAACGCCCAAAAAAGGATCCCCGATAAAAATGAATGCCTAGTTTTTACTGTGAGTCCTAAACACATTAAGCCGTTATTAGGACAATATTGGTGAATCTGTTGATGATGCTATTGGTTCTGCTATATATTGAGAAATCGGCTGTAAAGTTAGCTTTCTCCCCACGACCCTATATGAGCCATTTTTTGGGAACAGATTTTTATAGCCTTTCTAGTTTATTCAATTATTTGCAGAGTAATTTAGGTTTAATATAATCATCTAAAGTTTAATGCGAAATTAAACAATTTTGAATGAAGCGTTTTCAAGAATTAAAAATGGTGAATTTTTCAATTGGAATATTTAGGATTGAATCTTTCTTAAATCGAAAAGATCGAAATTAGACAATTACAAATGACAAAGTTTAAAACTGGCAAATTTTGAAACCAACTATGCTAAAGGCAAAACTTACAAGCACAATTTCCTAATTGGAATCGTACTAATGTTTAAAATTGGAATTTTTTTTCCAAAACTGGTATATTTTCTCACTTGTATATAAGATCTTTAAATTTTGCATTTTCATACTACAATTTTTTTCATGATTTCAATTCTTAGATTACTTTTACCTGAATTAGGAACAAAATACAATAATGAAATAGTGCAAAGGTTTTAATTCATTGACATACAAATATATAGTAATCATTTCTACTAATTAGTAAACAAAATTAGTAACCTAGTAAAAAAGAAATAATATCTCAGCAAATGATTGAATTACGCACGGAAAAAATTAGTTGTTGAAATTTTGAATGACTGAGTCAACCACTCTAGGATTGGGTTAAACGTATGTCATAAATTGGAAGAATCGTCTTACAAACCTTGATTGATAAATGTTTAAAAAGTAGAAAGAGTTGTCGAAAGTACAAAATAATTTCAATGAAAATGTGAAGACCAGAGGAATAGAGTTCTTGAAACACTGATACACTAATGCTTCGAAGCCAGTTAATGAAACTTTCGATGACTCCTAACGAGTTTTTAGAAAACAGTATAGCCAAGTTAAAAAAAATATATATTTCGCGGTTATATTTACTATATTGTTATTCACATAGACTCACGCTTAAGTTATATTTATTTTTACAGATACACATGAACCTATGAAAAATCAAAAGAAATTTTGCGGCGGGATTCGAACTACCTAACACCTATCGAACGCAACTTATCCCTAACCACTAGACCCCACGGCTAACTTAACACATTGAATATTTTGCACAAATGTCAGTGAAAAGTCAAATTTAAATCCGCGCTCATTTGTTCATTGCCGGTGACCGCGACTCCATTCAGACTGATACATATACCACTTCACCTGAGCATCTATTGTGACTGTACATTGTGAATATATAGGTATGTAGAAGACAGTCAACGAATTCTTCGACAACTTATAAATCAGTTATTCGTTTCTGTGCTAGAGTTATTGTATTCCAAATCGTTTGGAATCTGGAGGACTTTTTATGAACAATTGAATGTTTGCCTTGAACTTTGTTCTGCTGAATAAAATCTGCTGAATAAAAATTCGAAAACTGATGTTCATAGATTGTCTTCCAATAATTCGATGACTTTTTTCACTTTTTTGATGAAGTCTGCGGTTCTTTAATCAAAATTATACGAGATTCTAAAAAAAAAGTGGACTATCCTAGAATGGTTGACTAGTCAAGTGAAGTTTCGATAACTTATTTTTTCCGTGCGATTTCACGACGATATCAAGAGAATTTTTTATAGTAAATATTCTTTAGATTTTACGTCCAGGAAACTGTAAGAGTTTTTATGTAACTATAATAAATTTCTACAAAAACTGCATAATAAATATAAGTTGAATCGTTACTAATTTTATTAGAAAGGCAAAATTATTCAAATAAAAAGAAAAAAAGAACTCATTGATTGAATTAGTAACGACTAACGATTTCATTACGATTTAGTAATTTTCTACTAATCTAATTTAATTTTTTATTGAAGCTGCTAATTCTTAGTACAATTATTGTTAATTCAATCAGTAAGAAAATAGTAATTATTTACTAAAGGTTGGTAACAATCATTGACACTATTTCATTTCTAACTTCTCACTAATTCAGACCTAGAGAATGTAAAAAATAAAAAATCCCCCAATTGAAATGCTCCTATTGACATTTTAAATTTAGAACTCTTTCATATTGGATATCATGTAAATGTTTTCACGTTTAAGTTTCAAATTATAGAGAATATTATGATTTTAATTGAATCGTTAAAACTTGTTCAATTTCAAATGTCATCGTATACTTTTCAGAGAATACCAATTTTAGTGGCGCTCTCGAAACTGAGCAATATCAGATTTAATACGAAAGTAGAACCGTTTGGAATATCAAATTGACATACATTAAATATAATGGTACAAAATGTTTAAGTATTTTGAAAATATTACTCCTTTTGAAAGTCAAAATTTAAAAATTGTACATTCTTTTAAATACCTAAGATTTTTTAACATCAAAAACATTTTTAGAAGTATTATATAATATTAATGATGTTTAAATGGTTTTAAATTATGTGGTACAAAGTTGAATTTTTTCTAATTGAAAAAATATGAAAAACTTTAAAATTATAATAGTTGAAATTGAAAATATTAAAAATGGAACAAAATTATTATTAATAACGTTTTTGAAGTGGATATAACTGAAAAAATATTAATTTGAAGACCATTAATTTAGATGCAGTTTGTTATTATTTTGTTATAAAAAAGCTCCCAAGCTTAAAAGCCTGGATATCTGAAAAATTTCTTGCAGATTTGAAATTATTATAAAAAATGTGCCCTTTCACCATTTCATCATTTTTCCATTCGCTGTATTTAAATTTATATTTTAATTTACTTTCGCAAATATAATCATGTCTTTCTCAACGTACGTATACACCTGTTTATCAAACAACGTGGGATTAATTTCCTTAGAAAGTACCACAATCTAAAAACTTTTTAACAGTATTAAATTTAATTTCATTTTAGCCGAATTTGCTTTACTTTCAATTAATGATAAACCGAGTTAAGTATTTATAAAATTTCTGTGAAGCTTTGACCAGGCAATTTTGTTAAACTTGAGATGGAAATGATTTTCCCTTTGTCCCTTTGTCCCGAACTCACGAGTTTGGCCAAACTCGCCCGCACTTACTGAATAAATTGAAGGAATAATCCCTTAAACCGTTCAGAATTATCTCTGGTTTTAGAGTTAAACAGACCAAAATGAGTAATTCAGTAAACGTGACTTTATACTCATACATTATACCTACTTACATCTCTTATGACAAAAGAAAACTCCATAACAATTTAGAACGTTTAATTATGTTTTTATTTCATAAATAAGTAATAAAACTCTTCTGGAATATTGCTCACTACATTATCAAGTAGTTGCTATAATTACCTGTTAGAGAAATAATTTATGAGCACTCGAGCAACAAGTATACAATTAACCTCACGTGGAGAGCTTAATCGATTACAGCAACAGCTGATTGGGAGTTAAATTACATTGTGGACTTGTGAGTAATTCAGTAGATTCTCTGGTCAACTGCTTTAGTACTATTGCTTAAAACTTTTTTCCATAAAATTTCGACTTGGATAGAGCTCGAGAACAATATTCTCTCTAAATTTAAATATGTAAGAAGTTAATAATCAAATAGTGCGTTAATAATTTCATTACTTCGGAATTTCTCCCTACTAATTGAATTAGTACCAATATTACATTTGGTAAGAAATAACTGCGTAATAACAGAATTAGTAACGATTTTACTATGAATGAGTAGTTTTAGCCCAAATTTAGTAGAATTGGTAACAAACCTACAAGATAGTGTAAATAATTAGTAATTTTCGTAAAACTATAGAAGAATTAGTAAATAAACTAATTCATAGTAAAATACATTTCTCAACAGTTCGTGAGAATTTTTTCTGACTAGTTCAATTGAAATTCCTTTTGGTGTACATCAATTGTTTCATAAGAAAGTAGATTTCATTTAGATATTGAAAAAATTATTTTATGTTAATTGCCGCTGTTAATTGATTATTTTACTTTGGCATACCTAGATTCTATTAATTTAAGTTTAATACATCAACTAGATTTTTGAAGTATTTTTTTTTATATTAGAGGTCACGCAGGACTATTTTTGCAAAAAATGCTGATTTTATTTCAGTTGCCGCTGTTAATGGAACATTTTATTTTGACATACATGGACTTTTGTATTACTTCTAGTGAAATACATCACCCGGATTTGAAAAAATATATAATAACTTGCCTAGCAGGCCCATTTTTGAAATATGTTTTTAAAAATCTGTCAAAAATCTGGGTAATGAATGAGTAAAATAATCCCTTACCGGAGGCAATTGAAGTAAAATAGGTAAGTATTTTTTTCCTAAAGGGGCCCGAGATGCTCCTGAATATTCTTTTTAAATTATTTCAAAAATTTTGGTGATGTATTATACATAAAGTAATACAGTAGAGGTATTCTAAAGTAAAATAATTCATCAACAGCAGCAATTAAAGTAAAATGAACATTTTTCTGCAAAAGTAAGCTTGGGCAAGCCCAAATTTTTTCTCTAAATGAAAAAAATTCATGAGTAATTAGAAACCCAAAGAAACAATTTATATGGGAACCATTCAAAAAAATGAAGCCTTTTTCGGACCACTCTATTATACATAAGTAAAGGAAAATGTCTACTAAGTAAATTGGTAACGATTTTACTAAGAAATAGTAATTCCAGTAGATATTTAGTAGAATGAGTATAAAACGAGGGGAATGTAGTAAAGGTTGCGGCGGGTTTTGTTTTTGGCCCATAACTTTTTTCCATGATGATATTTTTGTAGTGTAGGATGGGAAACCTGTTGAAACATGAAACATAGGTCTGAAAAATAATTTCAAAACGCCACAGTAAACTTTTTATTGAATATTCATTTGTGCAATTGAGTTTTTATATAAAATTGAGGAATTACAAATCTCATCTTTGATGGCTTCAACCAAACCCTCGAAATCAGTGATACCCCCACTCACTTTTTTGCTTTTAACGAGACATTCTAACATTTCGAGTGTGAAAACTATATAACAATGATAAAAAGTGCGACTATTTTGATTATTAATACACGGAAGTTACTCCAAAGACGATTTCCAGTTAATAAAAATAGCGTCCCGACCTACACATTTAACGGTATTTTTGCAATATAGGGGGAAAAATAATCTGTACTATATGCAAAATCCTCTCCAGACATAACAATTCATTGGACTCATACCACATTGAACTCATTTACCTTGCAATTATGATGAAAAATATTTAGTTAATGGGGATTGAATAATGTCAATGTGATAATATTTCAACTCCTTGTAAACACACTGTTTGGTACAGTAATAACAGTTGTCGCCAGTGCGAAGAAATTTAGAAAACACGCTGCCCAAGTTATACAGTGTCCAACCTGTATGAAACTCCAAGGTCTTATGATACAGGCGTCATTCACTTTACTGACACTCATTTTATGAACCACTTGTCGCCACACTCTTCTGTCCTGGCATACTTCTCTAGCTTCCTTCACGTCCATGCCTTCTTTCATGCAAGCTCTCGTGTTTCTATGGCTTCTTATGACTCTTCAAATTAGGGTCTCATTGACACATTCTAACCATTCTTTCCGCGTTCTGCCTCTGGGCACACTGCCATTTAATTTACCTTCATACACTTGATTCGTCAGTCGTTCATCTTTCATTCTTTCAACATTTCCGAACCATCTTAACCGATTTCTTTCCCATGTGACAACTAGTGTCTCTGCTGAACCATATTCTTGGACGATTATTTCCTTTCTCACTTTGTCCTTCAGTGTTTTCCCGCAGATTTTGCGTAGGAAATTCATGTCAATCGCAATAATTTTAGTCTTATCCTTTTCCTGACAGGTCCATGTCTCGCTACCGTATAGGAAAGTCCGTTCAAATATAGGATTGTGTTTTGCCATTTTAGCTTTTTTTGATATATTTTCACTTCTCATAATGTACACTGCTCTATCGATAGCCTTCTTACCCTCGCTTATGCGCCCATCTAACTCCCCATCTATCTTTCCGTCACTAGTGAATAATCTATAATAAATTTAAATTTAGAATTTAAAATTTAAAGATTTTTCGGGT
>CAKNXH010059471.1:190284-228563 GCA_932178445.1 Andricus quercusramuli
ATTTAAATTTATTATAATGAATCATCGTGAAAGTATCAAATCTATTAGTGAATAATCTACCCAGAAATACGTACTTATCAACTTGTTCTATTCTCTCATTAGTTAGGACAATGCTGCATGTTTTTTTCTTACCTTTTCCTTCGAACACCATGATTTTTGTTATATTCACGTTAATTTTGAGGCTTGTATTCAGTTTGATCAACATTCTTTGAAAGTCTTCGATTGTCTCTGCCATAACAACCTTATCATCTGCGTAAGCTAACTCACGTACCCTTACTTTCTCGCAGTGGCGGCGTAGCATGGGTTGGCACCCGGGGCAGACCACCCTTACCGCTCCCCCTTACGTCTCAACGCTCCCCCTTACGCCCCCAACGCTCCCCCTTACGCCGCCACTGCTTTCTCGAGATCTACACCTTCTTCGTCGAAGAGGGCCATTTTCAGACTCTTATCCATAAATATGATAAACAGCCATGATGACATAACGCATCCTTGTTTAACGCCTTGCATAATATCGAACCAGTCACTCAGTTTCCCATTAACCCTTACACTCGCTTTACTGCCTGTATATAATGTTTGTATTGCTTGTAGGAGCCATCTATTGACTCCGTACTCTGTAAGGACTTCCCAAAGTTTACTTCTATTTACCTTGTCAAATGCTTTTTCTAGGTCAACAGATACACAGAAAACTTTCTTTCCTACTCTCAATCTTTTTTCTGTGATCTGTCCCAAGCTAAATATTTGATCCGTGCATGATCTTCCTGGCGTGAATCCACTTTGGACTTCCCATATCTCTTCTTCTGTAATTTTCATTACCGTACGAATGAGCATTTTGAGTATATTTTATTTACGGTACTTAGTAAGCTGATACCTCTATAATTACTGCAGTTGCTTTTATCTTCCTTTCTTTTTAATATTGGCACGATAATTGCTTTTCTTCAATTGTCTGGTACTTCACTCATCTCGATACATAAATTCATCAATTCGCACAAACTGTGAGGTATGTACTCTCCACCATATTTGAGCATTTGAACTATAATACTGTCTACACCAACAGCCTTACCATTTTTCAAGTTCTTGATTATACCTCTAACCTCAGTGACACAGATTTTCTCAATTGAGTTTTTTGATGCCTTTTGTTCCATATCGCAGTTTTGGTGCTCTATGGTTTAATCTCCCAATAATTTCTCAAACGAGTCTTTTAAAGCGTTCATTATCTCGTCTGCATCTTATTTTATTTCACCTTTTCCGTTTCTCATGCTGACAAACTCTGTATGCTTACTTCCCTTCATAGATTTGCATATCAGTTTCTTGCTTCTGTAATCATTTTTGAGTGTATTTCTCTCCTTAACGCTGGAACCTGTGATGTCCAATGTTCTCTTGTACGATTTCCTATTTTCTTGTAGGGCTGGCTGAATTTCATCATTCCGCCACGCATCACCAGACTTTATCCCTAAAACTGCCGTACCACACACTTCGGTCGCAGTTTTAACAGTGATATCGAAAGATTTCATTGTTTGTGTTGTTGATATCGGAAGATATCATTGTTTTCATATCATTGACGATTCCTTTAGCGCTACTGAGAATTACGAACCGTTTCCTATCAACCGTATCCTATCATTTAAAGTGTCCCAGAAGGCATCCTTGACTTCTCTCGGATCACTATCAACTGGGTCGTAGCACGCTATGATGAATAATCTTCTGATTCCTACTTTCATTCTAGCCTACAACAATCCGGTAGACACAAAATCATGATCTCTAAGATGTTGTCTTGCTTTTTTATTCATAATCAAACTGACCCCTTGACCACAATACGATTCACTATCTACTCCTGACCATATTACAAAACCGCCTTTCAACTCCCCATTTTCTATGTTTCTACTTTCACATCCCCTTTTGTTTGTCTCAGGTACACATGGAATATCCAGCTACCTCACGTGCATAGTCTCTCGTAATTCTCTTACCTTAAGATCATTCAAACCTCTAGCATTCCAAACACCCAGTCTACATTCATCGCCTGAAACTTGGCCTTTACACTTACCGTGTGCATGCATTTCGTAAATCAAAGTTTCAGTCCACTCCGAGGCTATTTTATTGTTTGCATTATTCATTGTTTCAATTGTACACCCATTTTTGATTTTTTGAGGAAATTCAAAAAGTTGTTATGATTATCATGAAGAACTTTCAAAAAGCAACGTTCTTCTTTTCCTGATATTTTTTCATATCGTGCCTTGTTTGGCTTAAAATGTTAATTTTTGTTTGTTTTCTCGGATTTTGAAAATGCAATAACTTCGATAATTTGTTTACTATAATAAAAAGTCATTAGAATAAATTGTTCGTCTTTTTATGCACTACAATAGCCGCCCATAGAATGTTTAAATCTTGAATTCTCATCAAAAATGGCTGGCTAACAAACTAGACCTTAGTTTAGGATATTTGAAAAGCATACCCAAGGCCAATCCAATTTGTCAATTCTTTCGAAAGTTATCGTGCTGAGCAGACTAAAAATGTACATACATACATACCCCCATACTCACAGACAGACACATTCGCGAAAACCTGTTTTTTTTTCTCAAAGCGTGGACATTTGACAAAAACGGGGGGAGGGGGGTCACATTTTACACAAATTTACTACTTTCTCTGATGAGGATGTACAAATATTTTCTGTTGGTTTAAAAATGCAATCAAATTTTTCATATGTGCGGTTATTACTAGTGATTACCAATATTATATTATAGAAGTTCAGAAGGAAACTTTTTGCTAAATTCACGGCTAAATTTTTTTTTTAATTTCTCGTTTCATATGAGTATTCACGGATAATAAGCCTACATAGAAAAAAAAACAAAAATTTTGAACCAATAGGAAACATGTTTTTTTATTTACTTTGAGTTAAATTTTTTAATTTAAGGACCAAATAGAAGATATTGTCAGATCGAAAAAAGGTTTTGCAGATTAAAGTTTGGTACAGGTTGGCAACTTTTGCAGAATATCAAAATTCAATCAGAAAAAAAGGGAGAAAACGAACCGGCCAAGTAATCACCATTGAATATTCATCATATTAAATGTAAAAATTTAATTAATTTTTGGTGAAGCAATCAGAATGAATAAATAGAATTTCTGCTAGAGCAATTCGTGAAGGTCGACTCATAAAATTGTTCAGTTTGTCAAATCCTCTTCGAATCCTTCCATTACAGGACGAGCTTGCGTTTAATTTACTCAGCGTTCAAAAGACACAATTGTAAGGCTCCAAATCAAGGTAGATAGAGGGAGAGTTCGCTCGTTCACATTCCTCTCTAAAACCTTTTCTACCATTTACTTTTACGTTGACTCGATTCTTTGAGGATTCTGAGAACGCGAGGATATCCGGGTCTCCTAAACTCGAGATTTTCATGTCTCTGCATTCCAAGTGATGGAACGCTGCAATTTCCCAAACCAAAGTACAGGGCCATTTAATTTTATATGGTCTTGATACGATTTTGTCAGCTTGGAATAGAAGCAGAATCTATTAGAGGTTTAAGTGACAACTCACTGAGAAATTCCTACTCAAAATATTTATAGAGTATTCATCACTGTTAGAAAAATCTGATAGAAATTTAATATATATGTGGATACAGTCATTTGTATATACCGTACATTAATTTTAATATACCATCATGTTGTAAAATTAATGTACATGTATATTAAAGTCGGTAAAACAGAGTGCGTGAAAACGACAAGTTCTTTGATGCCTTCAGATCTTGTCAAATATTGAAAAATAAAGTAATAACCTTCAATTCGTCGACTAAATTCCTACTTACAATTAAAGCGCAACGTATGGATGGAATTTTTTCTAAAATTTGCTGTGAATGTTAGAATTTCAGAAGTATAAAAAATGTACGGTGGATGGGAAAATCCCGTACTTCGAGTATATTGAAGAAGTATATATAAAGTATAGCCAAACTATAGATGAAGTATATAGTTAAAGTATTGATGAATTATAGCTAAAGTATACGTCATCTAATCTATGTATACTTAATAAGGGTTAAAGTATCGCAAATAAAATGGTACTCACATATTTTTGAAGATATCCTAATAATGGGATGATGATGTAATGTACCATAAATGACAGCTCGTCCGATAACATAAAAATTTCGCGGGTTTAGTGATTTCGTGAGAAAAAGTGTATTGAAGATTATTCGCGAATGCAACGCAAACGAGCGTCAATAAAATTTGGAAGTCCCATACGAATGTGATTAATTTTTCCTTACCAAAAACACTTTGGTATTGAAAATAACATTCTGTCAATTCCAGCGTTATGGAAAATCATTTCAACCTGAAGATCTCTAATGGGAAATTTATATTCTTCTAATATTATGTAGGGGTAAGGGTTCCAGAATAATTTATTTCTAACCATACAGTATTATTATCATAAAAACTTCATATGAAATAACTACTTAAATAAAATTTTAATTATTTATACTATAAAGTCAAATAAAAATTGAGGTTACAGTTAACATTTCACTTATTTCAGAAGGTAATAAAAATATTTTTTGATGTTATGAGAAGCATGATTCTGGATCTCTAATTTGATGTATTTCAGATATACTGCAAATATACTTCTCACATGTACGTGAGTAATATTTTCCCTTGGCGCGAGAGTCTTCTAACTCTCGGTTAGATGAGGCTGTAGCACTCCGAATTTATAACCGGAAAGTCCGGATTTAATTCCTGCTGCCCGCATTTTTTGTCAATTTTTTTCATTACATTTTTTGTTAGTGCTATTGACTATTAACATGATTTAAATCAGAGCAAAATATTCATTTTTCGGATTGTCAGGCACGAAGAGCCTCAGGAAGGAGGCATAATGGGAGGTACTAGGCATCTCCTAGTTGTGTATATTCCTGAGTCCCAAACGAGGGCCCTTTCGGCCCTCAACAACAGGCCCTTTTATCACTTTGGACAGGTCAACTTTAGGGTTACCGGCCAGGGACAGGAGGGGCCTGTTGAGACGCAGGAAGATCGGGAGCAGACCTAAATGACTGCTCCTAGTCTCACCATTACCCAGATTAACTTGCATCACAGCAAAGGCGCCTCTGCAGTTTTGCAGAGGGGCATGGCTGCGAAGCATACAGGTATCTCGCTAATCCAAGAACCATGGTTAATCCGATATACCATATGGGGATTAGGGGGGGCTGGTCTTTTTTGTTACAGGGACCCCAAGGCAGCCAAACCGAGGGCATGTATACTGACGAAGGGAGTTAGTGCTGTCCCGCTGCTTGAACTATGTTCGAGAGACCTGATGGTGATAGCCATGGATCTCAAAGGAATAGGGAGGCTAGTTCTAGAATCAGCTTATTTTCCTTATGACAGCGATACCAACCCACCAGTGGAGGTATGTACACTGGTGGAATATTGCAAGGTAAGAGGCATGCCTCTTCTGTTGGGGTGCGATTATAATTCCCACCATACCTTGTGGGGTAGCACGGACGTTAACTCGAGAGGAAATGTCCTACTGGAATTCCTAATCACTACAGACTTAGATATTCTTAACACAGGGAACACCCCGACGTTCCGTAATTCGGTCAGGGAAGAAGTCATTGACATCACTCTCTGCACCAGTAATTTTAGGGATAGTATCAAGAAGTGGAGGGTTTCAGATGAACCCTCTCTCTCAGATCACTCACAGATAGAGTTCGTGTTGGAATCCGTTGTACCCAGTGGTCCTAAATGGGTCAGAAATCCAAGAAGAACGGACTGGGATCAGTTTTCCACAGAACTAAGAGGTGCACTTTCAGAGGTCCCAAGGTCAATTCGAGACGTGGACACTCTTGAGATGGCAGCCAAAACTTTCACGGAAGCCATCAAAGCTACTTATGAAAGTAATTGTCGACCTACAAGAGTCCGAAAGGCTGGGGAGAGATACTGGTGGAATGGGAAACTCGAAGAGCTTCGCAGGGTAACTAGAGAGAGGTTCAGACGTGCCAGTATTGGCAGAACGAAGGAACTATGGACGTCATTCACAACGATGAGGGACGAATACAGAGATGCAATACGTAAGGCTAAGCAGGAGAGCTGGACCAACTTTTGCACAAACATCGAGAAGAGAGCTGAGGCGGCTAGACTGGACAGGCTGCTTTCTCGAAATCTGGACGCTATTCTCGGCACTCTGAAATTTCCCGGAGGGGGATACTCAGAGTCCGACGGGGATACCTTGGCCCATCTGATCAGGGCACATTTTCCAAGCTTTTCATGGTCTGGAGAAGGGGGGACGGCAGCTCAGAGGCAGGCAAAGTCACCTGTGGCCCAATTGGGCCCCAAACGACGGCTTGCCATCAAGATTGTCACCCCTGCCAGGGTCAGGTGGGCCCTGAAATCCTTTAGTCCTTACAAGTCTCCTGGCGCGGATGGCATATATCCAGCCCGCTTACAGAGGGCTGGAGAGGTCATCATGGGGCCGCTGGTGAGACTTGCTAGGGCTAATTTGACGCTGGGATATGTCCCGACGGCCTGGAGGGGTACGAGAGTAGTCTTCATTCCGAAGGCAGGTAGGATCAGTTTTACTTCACCCAAGGATTTCCGGCCCATCAGCCTAACTTCTTTCCTATTAACAACAGTGGAAAGACTTGTGTGGATAGATATATCCGCGATAAGGTCTTGTCAAGCAGACCGCTCCACAAGAAGCAACACGTCTATAGGGCTGGTCACTCGACGGAGACGGCTTTAATCGGAGCAGTGAACCTAATTGAAGGTCAACTGAAGGAGAAAGGCCTTGCGATTGGTACCTTTATGGACATCGAAGGGGCCTTCAATAATACCTCTGGAGAGGTGATCAGGGCGGCCATGATTACACATGGTGTGCCTACTGCAGTCGTGGAATGGACGTGTCACATTTTGGCTAACAGGGATCTAACCACGACTAAGGGTGATGTCACTCTAAGTGGAACCATTGACTCGGGATGTCCGTAGGGGGGAGTTTCATCGCCCTTGCTGTGGTGTCTAGTAGTGGATGAATTGCTTCATCAACTCTCGAGTCAGGGCCTTCACGTCATAGGCTATGCGGACGATATATTGGTTATCGTGCGCGGTCAGCATCTGGATGTGCTCTTCGGAGTAATGCAGCAAGCACTGATGATAGTAGACTCATGGTGCAAGAAAACTGGATTATCGGTTAATCCGAGTAAGACAGATGCGGTTGTTTTCACCAGAAGGTACAGGTGGGGAACTACGAGTACTTTTAAACTTGGAGGACAACAACTGGAAATCAAGGAACGAGCTAAATATCTAGGAGTAATTCTGGATAAGAAGCTGTCATGAAATGAGCACCTGGAGAACAAGTGCAAGATGCTAGTAGCGACCCTATGGCTCTGTAGGCTCTGTAGGCTCTGTAGGAGAGCCATAGGGAAAAGCTGGGGCTTAAAACCGGAGACACTTATGTGGATTTATACAGCGATCTTGCGACCCAGGTTAACCTATGCAGCGGTAGTCTTGGTGGAGCAGGGTCGAGCTGTCCACGGTGAAGTCTCGACTGGAAAGGATCAGGGGACTGATTTTGAGAGGCGTCACTGGAGCTTCGAAGTCGACACCCACGGTGGCACTGGGGGCACTAATAGGCTTAGAGCCCCTCCATCTTACCATTAAGGCCGTGGCTGCGAAGGCGGCCTGGAGGCTAAATTTGGGGAATGACAGAAGGATCTCGACAGCAGTGAAGATCCCAGTCGACATCGCGAGAAGGCCGACCCTGAACATGCCCAGGGACAAGATGGTCACTCGCCACCTCTTCGAAAAGAAGTATCGAGTTAGCCTATCCACGAAGGAGGAATGGGTTAACGGCGATGCATACCTTCCCTGTGATGGAGACAACTGGTTTACAGATGGCTCCAGGAACGAGGAGAATGCAGGAGCCGACGTATATCATAGAAGAAATGGAATGGGCTTCACAATTTAGATGGGGTCCTACGCCACAGTTCTACAATCTGAGATTATGGCCATACTCCAGTGTGCCTACAAGGCAAGGGAGTACGGCGATAAAAGGAACATCCGTATGTTCTCAGACAGCAGGGCTGCTATATTGGCCTTGAATGGAACAACGACTACGTCGCTATTAGTATGGGAATGCTTTGAAGCACTAAATACGTTAGCGACCGAAAACCGAGTCACTCTGCTTTGGATCCCTGGACACAGTGGTATCAGGGGCAATGAGATATCTGATAGGCTAGCCAAGCTAGCAGCAGGGAGAAATTTTACTGGACCTGAACCAGTGGTAGGTATTTCCAGCAGGTTAGTCACTGAAGTAATTAACAGTTGGCTGACTGAGGAACATCAGAGTGAGTGGGATTTGGTTCCTGGTTGCAGACAGGCCAAAACACTCTTGGGCTTAAAGCTTAACTCCAACCGAGCTGGGGAAATACTCAAGCTCGGGAGGAATGAAATCAAAGTCCTAACAGAACTATTCATAGGGCATGGGAAGTTAGGATAACACAGAGATAAGATTGAGCTTGCAGAAAGTCCCCTCTGTCGTCTGTGCGGAAAGGTTAGTGAGACATCCACTCACATCCTTTGCTACTGCCCTGCGGTTGCGGGGAAACGTCTACCACTCACAGGTAATTATTTATCAGTGAGTTGCAGATATCAGCCAATAGCGTGGCTGCGGTCCTCTCCCTATGGAGAGGGCTACGGGGTCATGCTTAGGCTCACAAGGGGACACAACGGGATTACCCAAGCGTCAGGGGCTGCTAAGGTCCCAACCCAGAACTAATAATAAAAAAAAATAATAAAATGGGTTTTACAGAAAAAAATGTTTTTTTTTTACCCTTTACCACTTTTACTAAGAGAAAGTTTTTTTTATAGAAAATTCTCATTTTTCTTAATTTAAATATAAAGAAATGGTAAAATAATACGAAATAGAAAAATAATACGGATACATGAAATTTTCTATTATCATTATAATATTCATGGTTTTCAAAGATGTCAGGGCATTGCCTTATCCTTGAAATCTTTGTTTAGGAAGTGGTAAAAGTTGAAAACCTATTTGTTTGGTATGAAAAAAATGAAAAAAAAGAATCAATCGGTTCAATTTAAATAAATTAAATAGTCAATTGCAATAACACAAAAGTTGAAATGAAAAAATAAAATTTTAAAAAATTCGTACCCAAAAATTAGGGTGCTACAAATACAAGATTACAAGATAGCGGCTAATCTTTGATTTTTTCAAAATTTAGGACTTCTGCGATTATAGGATGATTCCTAAAGTCAAACGTTTTTTCATGGTAAAGTTGTCAAATATATAATTAGAAATTAAAGAAATGTGCTTTCTAAAGCAATACTTTTTTTTTATAGCAAACTTTACAAATATTTATATGAAAACTGCAAAAACGGGATCTTTTTGGACCTGCCATCTTTAGTTTTTTCAAAAATGTCAATTTGCCTGTCCACGATCACTCGACAATAATTTATTCGATTTTTTCGCCATGCTTAAACATTCTGAATTAATCACTATAGAAAATGCACTTTTTAAAGCTAATCGTTTAGTCCGCCATTTTGGAAATTTTGAAAATTTAAAGCTTTTTAGAATCCACGATAACTTTGTGCAGGATTGAGGTAAAATCATACATTCTTTTAAGTGCACCTCATTATAGCCAGAGTAATACAGGCCGATAAAGATTTAAATTTTTCACAATCACAGTCTATATTGTTTCTAAATAGAGCCGTGCAGTAGCGTGTTAGTTAAAGGATCGATATTAGAAAAAGTGTTGTCAAAAGAAAAAACACAAACCTACCCCATTTCCAGTAATAACCTCTCAATTCGAAGGGTAAAAAAGGGAACTCTAGGGTTTAACTTTTTTCGATGGGGTGATACTAGAAAAGGGTATATGTGAGTGGACACGTACTCCTACCCTTTTTATAGTAGCCCGCCTCCTTCCCTTCCCATTGCACCCTATTGTGTTGTATATTTTATGTCGATATGTAAATGAGAGAATACAAATTCAGGCCAATGCTAATCCTAAGGGGATCTATCTTGCTATATAGTGTTACGTTATCTATATTCATATTTTTTGTTTTTGACCATTCATACAGGGGAAAACATCATTCTAAATCTTAAAACACGAATATTATATAATTATATTTATTTACTGTAATTGATAATTGAAAAAAATTAAATGAAGTCTCAAATTTAGGAATTATATTCTGGAAATGAAATCAATCAGCGTATTCGATAGGATTATATCCATACTTGTCCATACTCTATCATATGAAAATGAATGAACGAAACGAAGGAGGGGTGGGGAGCATGAGTTATAGTAGATATAATCAATTATTGAATGTGTCATGTATAATCTACATGCATATACATTATATATATATATATATATATATATATATATATATATATATATTTATTTATCAAATATCGACATATAAACAAAACTGGGTCAAAAATATGCTGCATCTTAAAATTGAGATAATAATTAATTTTATTATTAGATTTCAGTATTTAATACAGAATACATAAAAATGATAATACAGTGCAACCTCCGAATAAAACCGTGCTTGGGCTTTTAGGAGAATACAAATGCGAGGAATGAGTTATCCCCAACCGCAGTCCAAAATTCTCGGCGCAACCTAACATAGATTGCATAGTTCTAATCCAGTTTTTTCAATGTTGAATTCGTGTAAGTATTATTTTAAATATTTTTAATATATTATTCTGAATAAGTACAATATTTATTGTATTTTGAGTAAAGTAAAATGTTTATTTGAGGAAAAATACTCAATTTGTAATTTGCAAGAGGTACTTTAGCAATATTTGACAAAATTTTATATGATACTATTTGTTTTAGTACTGAATTAAAAAATATTATTTTTCAACAAGGATTGCTGAATATGTAACTCTGCGTTACCTTTTTTGAGATGATTACACATTTTTATTAAAATATTTGTATAACAATGTATTAATATTAATAAGTATCAACAATAGATCAATGAAATTGATTACGATCAATTGAAATTTCCATGACTATACTATTATCCAAAGCATAAATTAAGATAAAAAGGCAATTTCCACGCGCGGTCTTATTCGGAGGTTCGCCCCCGATTCTGTGATGCGCGAAGTAGTGGGGGCAACTTTAGAACAAAGAATAGGAGAAGCGGTCTTATTCGGAGAGGGCTTATTCAGAGGTTGCACTGTACAGTGTTCTTATTTTATACTTAAGAGTAATTTCTCCTCCCTGGCGTACTCGACTGTTATTTTTTAACGAAGTGTCTATTCGTACGGCCGGCCGAACGCAATGTAATGGCATGATTGGTGAAAAGTTTGTTCACCAAATCCAACCATTTAACCCCTTTCCAGCTCCCCCAAAGATTTTACAAAAATGTGTATGGGCGGCCATACGAATATCCTCAGCCCTTCAAAAAATAAATAGCATCATCAATCGCGCTCTACAAGCACGTGTAGTTTTTCGATTTGAAGAGGAAAATAATTTTTCATTCAAGAAACATGTTGATACTAATTTTTTCTTTTTTGTTAAAAGTTTTTGAATACCTTATTTCGAGATAAAATTAGATTCTGAAATCTGAGAACAAGTTTGTTCTCAAAGTTAAATATATATAATTTTCTTAAGATTCTTGAGAAAATTCAAAGAGATTTTTGGAGGTTTCAGATGCTCTGAAAGAAATTTTGAAGGAAATTTTGAAGAAAATGTTTTTATTTTACTGGACATAAAAAAAAAAATTAGGAAAAATTGGAGTCAGTTTGAAAGATGTTCAGGACTTTTAGAAGTTTGAAAAAAGTTTACAAATACTTTATAATTGAGAATCTTTCCAAAATTTAAAATATGGCTTGTCTATTCCAAATATCTGAAATTCCTAAATATCTTTTGAAATTATACGCATTTTTCCGAAAATTAAAAAAAACATAAACACTATTAAAAAAATTGCCTTAAAATCTTCCAGGTTCTTTTTTGAGGATTTTGGAATCTTTTGAGATATTTCGAAATATCGCCTTAAAATTATTACAAAAAAATCATTCAAAATTTTGCTAGAAACCTTAAAAAAATGTTCATTCTCTTGAAACCTTTAAAAGTTCTTCGAAAGCTTTTTTTCCAAAATCTATACTTTTTCAAATTGTTTTAAAATCTTTACAAGTTTTAAATTATTTTTCAATCTTCACAAAACTTCTGAATATCTCTTAAATTTACTTGAACTTTTTCTCAAATTTTCCAATCTTACAAAACTGAAAATTTTCGCATTAAAATATTTTACATTCTTTATTGAAATTTTAGCAAATCTTCCCAAGATTTATATTATTTTCAAATCTTTTCACAACTTATTTATCTTTTAAAATAAATTAGTTTTCTTAGGAAAAATTCAATCCAGCAAAATAAAAACATTCTCTTTAGACCTACATAATACTTTTTCGGCATATTTTTGATTCTTCAAAACTTGAAATTAATCAGTAATAATTTTCCCAGAAATCTAGGGCGGAGAGAAAATGCTGAAATTAATCGAAAAGCTTTAACTGAGGGAACAAATTTGTGGGATGGCATCCGAAAAACATGATTTTTTTTTAAGTCAATTATAATCTTCTGTTCCCTTTTTTTATTTGAAATTTTTAAACTAATTCCTATTGGTTACCAAATAATGAATAATTTTGTATATGTATAGTTTTTGCTAGCGAACAATAATGAAAAATAAAAAATTCTAAAAAATGTTCTGCTCAATTAAGATTTTTTTTTTAAATATGCTACCAGAATCTGGAAAGAAATCGTAAATATCTCAATTAGGTCAAAAGTTATACGAGTTTAAAGAAAAAATTCGGGTTTTTTTTTGAAAAACAAAGCCAAAAATTCAAATACGCATAACTCTGTAAAAAAATGTTCACAAATCGCAAAAATATGTATCGCCTAATTTCCTCCAAAAAACAATATATTTCGTCCCCGAGAAATTCTGCAACTTTAAGTGTAGAACCTACCTGATTTGAAATGGATTCGGTCTTTTGAATAATAGAAGATTTTTTTTTTATACAAATTTTGAGTTTTCAAATAAAAAAAGAAAACAGAAGATATTAACTAATTTGAAATTTTTTATTTTTAGTTGCTCCTCCCTAGTTTTGTAAATTCGAAATATATTTTTTATTTTCGAAATCAAATTCGAAATGTCAACATAATGAATATTATATAATAATAATATGTTATTGAACTTTATTTACCAATTTATATTTAGGTCAGGTATTAGGCTCCGGCAACTTTTCCCGGACTTGAATTTTTTAGTCCGGCAAATTTTAGCATCAACAAAGTTTCTCTTCCGGCAATATTGTTTCTGAATTCAGATATGACTAATTACACTATTCTGTGACTACCCACTATCACACATTTTTCAAAGATTTACTTAGAAATAGGGCTCAATATATGACAAAGTACTCTCCTATGACTAGTCACTAACACGTATGTTTTATACGGCGACCTAGAAAAGGGATTCTAGATATGAGTAGTCACTCTTATGTGACCAGTCACTAACACGTATGTTTTATACGGCGACCTAGAAAAGGGATTCTAGATATGAGTAGTCACTCTTACGTGACCAGTCACTAACACGTATGTTTTATACGGCGACCTAGAAAAGGGATTCTAGATATGAGTAGTCACTCTTATGTGACCAGTCACTGACGCGTAGTTTTAAAGGACAACCTGGAAAAGGGGTTCGAGATATGACCAGTCATACACTTCTGTGACCAGTCATTGACACATATTTTTTAAAGGGCGACAGCAATTCTGTAGTGTTTTTAGTGTTTGGTGTTCTTGATTATATGATTATATATATGTATTTACAAATTTATTTTCCTTATTAATTGATATAATAATGAAATATTGCAATATTAACGGAGGTTAACGTTTCGAACTCAGATAACATTCAGTATGTTTCTTGATAATAAACTTCCAAAAATTCTTCTTTTTCATCTCTGTTTTGAAGAAACTTACCCTTATTTTCGTTTTTTGCCTAAATGCCAATAAGATTAATTGAGCCCAAAAACAAAAATCAACTGCTTTTTGATTGAAAATGCTACACTTATATTGTTAAAAATTGTATTATTTTGATGAAAATGCAACTATTTTGTTAGGAAGTCATATATTTTGTCAGAAATTCAGCTAATTGGTTGAAAGTTTAAATACTTTATTGAAAATTAATTTTTTTGGCTTAAGATTCATATCCTTGGTTAAAAATGTAACTATTTTATTTTTAGAAAATTGATCTTCTGTATTGAAAAATCATCTTTCGAGTTCAAAATTAGTTTTTTTCGCTTCAGAATTAATTTTTTTAACTAGCAATGTAACTATTCCATTTTTGGTTGAATATTAATCTTCTTGGCTGAACAATTAACTATTATATTTTTAGAAAATTAATCTGCTGGGTTAAAAAATCATCTTTTGGGTTGAACTCTTTTGTTTGAAATTCACTTTTTCAAGATCCATTATTTCAGTTCAAAATTATTCTCATTTTGGTTGAAAATGTAACTATTCTGTTGAAAATTTTTATTTTTTTTTGTTGAGCATCAATTTTTTTAACTAGCAACGTAGCTATTCCGTTTTTGGTTGAAATTTATATTTTTTCTGGAAAATTTTATTGATCTTTTCTAGTTGAAGATTCATTTGGTTTGTTAAAAATTGGTCTTTTTTGTTCAAAAATAATTGTTCTTAGCTGAAAATTAACTTTCTGTTGGTTAAGGATGCAACTGTTCAGTTTTAAATCAAATTGGCTTGGTTGAGGATTCAACAATTTGGTAAAAAATCGAACTATTTGGTTAGCAATTCACCTTTTCGTTATGAATTAAAATATTTTTATTGAAATTCAACTTTTTGCTAGAAAAATAACTTTTTTGTGAAAGAGTCATATTATTGGGTTGATAATTAAAACGTTTTGTAAATGATTCGTTCCTTTGGCTTCAAAATCAACAATTTTGTGAAAAATTGATGTATATTATTGAAAATTCGTGCTTCTAGGTAGAGATTAATTAATCTTATTGCTGGAAAGTTGATATTTTTTTAGTTGAAAACTAAACTACTCAGTAGAAAGTTAAACTAATGGTTTGTGAACAAATAATATTTTCTTAAGATTCACCTCATTGGTTTAAAATTTAACTTTTATTGTTGAAAATTAGGTCTTTTAGTTAGAAAATTAATCTCCTTTGTTGAAAATTCAATATATATTTCGACTTGAAATCTTAGGAATTAAACGTTTTTTTATAATAAATTCAATATGTTGCTCAAATTAATTTTATTTGAAAGAATTTATTCCTCTATTATTACCCTATTTTCATGAAAAATGGCCGCCTTTTCTAAAGAAGGACGGCGTAACATAGTTTATGGACGTGCATTATATGTGGTAATGTTAAGTTAAGGTACAGAATAAGGTTTGCCTGCGTAAAATATCTGAAGAATGCGTCTTTCGTGTATCAACTGTTGTAACCTTGTAATTTGAACTGACGTCCACAAATCTGGTGTCTGCTTCGTAGTATAACTTTTTTTGACTTGAAGACATTAGGGGCCGTTCATTAATTACGCAAGGGTCCCGAGGGGAGGATTTTTTTTTTAGAACTCTCTACATGACCTTACCTAGGGGGAGGGGTGGGGGTTAAAAACACTCTTACGTAATATCGTACTACGTCAATTATTGTTTCAATTCGAACGATCACAGTAGCTACATTAATTCTACTCAAACTACCCATTTTACAATTTTAAAAATCGCGCTGTTAGTAGGCTAAAATGGCGGTTTCTGTCACACTCTATTTTATTTTGCTCTTTTTCTAAGATTGTTTTAAATTTATTCGTTCATAATATGTTACGCAAATTATTCCTAGTTAGTAGTTTTTTACTTTTTATGACTAATTTTTTTTCTTAGTATGTTTCAAATCTAATCTTTATCTTTTATTAACTGTTCAACGCTATTTAGAAAAATTCGAAGTTAGATATTACGTTATAAAGGGGAGGGTGGTCAAGAAAACTTATGTTTCCTTACGTGGGCGGGGGGGGGGGGATAAAAAATGTTCAAAATCGCCCTTACGTAATTAATGAATGGCACCTTAGAGATGTGGAAGAGGGTTTAAATTAAGCCATTTTTCAACCATACAAGTGGGAAAAATGGACTTGTGTGCCACTTGGGAGGACTAGAAGATGGCTTAAATTCAATAGAAGTTAAACCCACTACAGTGCCTCCTAAAACCTATAAGGACCTATATTTAGAGGTCTAAAATAGGATTACAATATTGACTCAGGTATATTTATCTAAAAGTGTGAAAAATCCAAAACTATTTTTACTATACGAAAATAAGTAATACTGGTGTAATAAATAATAAAAATCCTTTCCTCATTTGCACTTGGTTTTGGTTCGGTTTTGTGCAATTTGATGATATGTTGTCAAGGAAATGAACTGAATATTTATTGAAGATGTTTTCCTGCACGACTGATTGCAGGGAACCGCTTTGGTATGATCATTCAAGCAGATAAGAGTTCAGGTATCAAGGAAAATGCCGACCCCTTGCTGGATCTGGTAATCGCTTCCGAGGTTAAAGGCATCAATCCTAAAAGTTTTCTCGAACTCGCGGAATCTGCACGACTTCTGAGCGAGGCTTCACTGAAACCAGTGAAACCATGCATTGATCCAACTATTTCGGAAGGATTTTCCATTACCAGCATAGCCATGGCAGCGTCGGTGAAATCCACCCTCGTCAGGAAGCAATACTTCATCGAGTCTAGCGATAATGACGTTTGCGGAAGTAAGTGTCGTTATGTCTGCTTACTCTATCAATGGAACTCAAATCCAACTTTCTGTATTATCTGACACAAAGTTTTCATAATTATAGTGTGACTAAAGTACCTTGAGTATTTTCTAATAACTTATTCACAGAAGAAAACTGGACTTGATATTCTATAGCGTCTGACGTTCTCAAGGTCTTTTTTTAGTCCTCAATTTTTGAAAAAGTTATTAATTCAGACTGCAATATATCACTAATGTATCAATTCATCTTACTTATCTCTACTGAGTTTCTATCAAATCGTCATTTTTCTTTTGACTGACAGTGGGTGAAAAAAGTTCATGGTGGAAACTATGCAAGAGTAGGTCACTCAAACCAAACAAAATAAATACATAGAATTAACTATTTACCTGTTTTCAATACACATTTTCCAAGTTTGTTTTGGCTAAAGTACTTCCTCCGTCCTAATTATTAAGTATCCTCGATGGTCTTCAAACTCAAATGTTTTTGATGGGATGAAATAGAGAAAATTATTCAGACTATTGGGAAAAAACTATCCAACCAAGATTTATTGATACTTTCGGATCCTGGAGAGTACAAAAGGTTGGTGCACAACATATTGCCAAACCTAAGAAGGAAGAGTGAAATTTGTTAGTATTATTAGCCTATCTTCTGTGAGGTTGTTTTCAGGTCTATTCAGTGATACCAATTGAAAAAGGTAATGGTCAATATTACTTACTCTTTCAGACCTACTCATCAAAAGCGCACCAAGTAGCAAAAAGTTCTTTATTAATTTATTGTATGTAGAAAACGGGAAGTCTTCGGCTTCAAACATATTGTTAATTAGGTTTCAAACATTGATTAATTACAATGCAAAAATCTACCAAAAAACAATATTATTTCGATAGAAACCGCTCACATACGATAGTCACATTTTTGTCTTTTCATATCAAAAACCAGTTTGTTTTTATCTTACATATTTGTTACTCATATTATCTTGACAAAATTTTCTCCATTTATGCTGACTGTTATGCCGAATATTGCAATTAAAAGTTTAAAAAAACTTTTTGCACATATTCGATTGAATCTAAGTGATCTACTCTGGAAAGTGACCTACTCTTCTACAATTCCCCCCAATTATATTTTGACGTGTCAAGTAAGGGAGAGAGTGCCACGTGACTACGTGATTTATATTCAGCGGTTTTATAATGTGAGAAATGTAAATATTTCGTTGTAATTTTAGGAAACGTTTCAAAATATATAAAGGCACGCCTGTATGACCTATGCGAGTTTTTTTCGTTTAAATAGTGCCGCTTTTTTAATTTTTAATTTAGAATGTAACTGAGAGCAGGGATTTGAAGCCCTGGTTAAAAAAAGAATAAATAAAATTGTACATTTAAACAAAATAAAAACTCAAGTGGGCCAGACAGATATTTTCTTATACACTTCGAACCATATATCCCTAAATATCAGCACACAATATATTAATTTATATAATTAATTATGCCGCCGAATGTAATAACAAGTAATTGGTCCCATGACAGACTGCACCATGTCCTTCTCTCAACATTTTTCTAATCATGTCAAAATTACTTAAAATCTGTTGAATTCCATGAATACAGCATACAATCGCGTGAAATCCGTTTAAAAAGGTTGAGCTTCCTGAAAATCCTTGAAATCATTTAAAAACTGTGGAAATCCCATAAAATCTTTAAGATTTCGTGGCATCTTTTGAAATCCTTGAAATCTTCAAACCTCATGAAAATCCCTCATAATCCATTCAAATCCGTGAAAATTCCTAAAACTCGCTTTAAAATTCATTAAAACCATAAAAGTGCTTGAGATTTTTTCTGACTCACTCGAAGTCCCTTAAAATCTTTTCACCGCCAATGAAATGACTCTATATCCCTTAAAATAATTTATAAAATCGGTGGATATACTTTTGAATCTTTTGAAAACCCTCATAATAATCCTTTGAGTGCAAATCATTAATATATGGTTGATATATTGATTTTAAATATCTTACGTAAGATGGGGGGGGGGGAGGTCACATAAATCTTAAAATCTCTAAAATAAGGGGTAAGAGGAGTATAAAATTTTAAAAATTGTCCTCACGTAATGAACGAACGTTTCCTAAAGTTTAACCCTAATTTAATACTTTTTGGTAAAGTCTCAATTTAAAAAGTTTTTGGCTAGATTTTGCTACGTCTCAATTAATTTTTGTCCACTCAACTGGCTGGATTTTCACATGATCTATTATATTGCCTGAGGGTCGAGAGCTTGACCTTGAAACATCCATCTTCTGATAAAAGGATATTTTTATTATTTCTTCTTAGGATTAAAGTACTTCAGGCATTAACGTTCCATTGTCCTTAAATTAATCTTCTAAGCGATGTTAAAAAGCTTGTTTATCAGAGCTTATTCGAAATGTATGATTATTATTATTGTTTAGAATTAAAGATATTTGTTTTGAAGATTTTAAAGAATATTCTAGAGAATTGAAGAAATTTCACGGAATTTTTCACATATTTCAAAGGAGTGCGAGGAAATTTAATAGATTTCGAAGGTTTTCATAAAATCTGAAAATATTTTGAAGGAATTTTAAAGGGATTTTCATTTCTCGGGATTTATCGGGATTTCAAAAGAATAGAGCATAACTCAGAAGGCTTCAAGTCATTTCCAAGAGTTGAAAGAATTTGTGTAAGAAATAATCAAAGGATGTGAAGCGAATTCAAGCAAATGAAAAACATTTCTAGGGATTTCCAAATATTTGTAGGAATATCAAAGTAATTTCCGCCGTTTATAGAAAATACAAAGTCTTTAAAAGGATTCCAAGGGTTTCCAAAATGTAAAGGGTTTTCCAAGGATTCCAAGGGATTTTACAGAAGTGATTGCGAAAAATTCTAAAGCATTTGATAGAATTTTCAAATGTTTCAAGAGATTTCAAGAAATGTCAAGCAATTTCAAAGAATTTCCACAAATTTCGAAAGATTTTAGAATATTGTAAAGGACTTTTAAAGGATTTTGAAACATTTTCAGTGAGTTTCATGATTTGAAGGAATTTTAAGAGATTTCAAGTGATTGTAAATAATTCTAAGCGATTTATCTGATTTGAAAGCATTTTAAGTGATTTCAATCTATCACAAGAAATTCTAAGCAATTCCAAGGTGCTTAAAAAGATTTCAAGGAATTTTAATGGTTTTTGAGAGCATACAGAATAATTATGAAGATTTTGATTGATTTCTGTGATATAGAATAATGTTAAGAAATCAGCTGTGATTTTCGGAAAAACTCGAGGAATTTTCATGGATTTCTATACATTTCTATTGATTATAGAGGATTTCAAAAGATTTTATGGGCTTTTTAGGGATTTTGAAGAAAAAAAATCATGAATTTTAAAAAATATCCAGGGATTTTAGGAGACTTAAAGTGTTTGCAATAAATTTCGAAGGATGTGGAAAGATAGTTCAAAATATTTAAAACGATTTTCATGCTTGAGAATGATTTTAAAAGATTTTAAGTTATTGAAAAAATTCAAGAGTTTCAAGAGGATTGCAAAATAATGAATATTAAATTATTTTAAATGATTCAATGAAAGTAGAAGAATTTTAAAGGATTTCGAGTGGTTTCAAAATTTTAAAAATAATTTCAGAGGATTTTTAGGGATTTATAAGGATTTGAAAGGATTTTAAGAAATGTTGAAACATTCTATGGGATATAAAAAATATAAAGTCATCAAAAATGATCAAAGGAATTTCAAATAATTTCAATGGATTGCGAGGGATTTCAAAAGATCTTAAGAGATTTCACAAGATTTCAAGGATTTAGAAGATTTCAAAAACATTTCGTGTACTTTCAAAATATTCCAAGATATATCAATAGATTCTAATAGATTTCAAGCGATTTCAAAGATTTTCAATGATTGTAGAGGATTTCAGAACATTTCAAAAGATGTAATGGGCTTTGAAGGGATTTCAAAGAATTTTTAATGAATTTTTAAAGCTGATTAGAAATATTTCAAATGATTTTCATGATTTGAAGTGGTATCAATTTTGAACGACATCAAAAAAATGCAAGCGGTATGAAGGTATTTAAAAATAAAATAATTCAAAAGATTTCAAGTGATACCGTGATTTGAAGAAATCTTCAAATATTTGAAGTTATTTCGAATCATTTCATATCATGGGACTTAAAAATATTTTGAGGGGTTTTATCAGATTTCTAGGATGTTCTGGGCTTTCACAGGATTTTTGAAGAATCTTAAGGCCTTTCAGGAACTTTCCAAATATTTCAAGAGATTGTAAGAGATATCAAGCAATTTCGAAAAATTTCGAAATATAAATAATATGAAAAATAACAGAAATTTAAAGTGATTTCCATGATTTGAACTATTTATAAGAATTCAAAGAGATTTTGAAATTTCAAGGATAATTTCGAGCTAATAAATTCGAAGGGATTTTGGAAGATTTTAAATTTCTTAAGATTATATTTCTTGTATTTTTGAAAAATATTGCATTATATTTTTCTCTTTCGAAATGATGAAACTAAAGAATTTCAAGTTAGCTGGAAGGAGTAAAATATTTTTTGTTCCAGATGACTATCTTTTGGGCACGGAAGCCCGTCTTCGCAGGATCAAGTCTGCCAATAGTAGATACGTAACGATGAAAAGGAAATCCGGACAGGACGAGGACAGTTCCTCTTCCTCGCCATCCGTCGAGAACAATTCCGGATACCATCCTCTCTTGAACGAGCCAGAAGACCTTTCAAGTCAACAGCCAAAAGCATCAGCCAAAATCGATTTCAAGTCGAATGGAACAAATAACAAACCCCAAAATGGCAACATTCACAAAAGAAGGCCCAAAACTGCGAGAAATAGGTAAAATTACAAAGAAGGAATTCAATTAAATTAAAAATCCTGTGTTCTAGCAAGTTACCTTATTAGCAAATTCGTACCACATTCAAACAAAATTAAAGCCATAAAAGTGATTTTAGAAATATCCAGAAAGTAAAGCAAAATAATGATTTAATTTTCCATTTACATTCTAAGCACAATATTCTTATAAGTACATTACCCTATTTTATTTGATACCAAGCGATAACAGCAAGTCAAACTTCCTTCAAGATAACAGCGGAAATTGCCCTGGAGAAAACTGGAATTTAAAAAAGCTGAAAGTAACCTTAGCATAAATAATTAAGTTAAGGGACGACTACCTTCCCCTCTATTATTTCAAGCTAAACACAAAATATACAGTCTGGATGATAATTTTATTAAAATGTGGAAAAACGTGGATCCCTCTTTACATTCATAAGAAGATTAATTTTTTTGCAAACACCCGCGTTTTGTCTTAACAAAAGGACCGGAATTTATATATCTGAAAATATTCAATATAGAAATTCAGAGGGTGCTAGATAAAATATGAATCACGATACATTCTTGCCTAAAAAGATTGTATATGACGGAAGTGACGCTTGGGAATATATTTCAATCATGGTAAAAGGGGAGGATTCAGTTCTATTTAGGCTTTGATGATATAGGGTTGCAAAGATCCTTTCATAAATAAAAATATTTCGGTTTGTTCTTTATGGTAAATAAAGTCAAAACTAATGTTAGGAATCGAATGAAATAAGATTATTATTATTTTTAATCCACGAAATGGATTTTTTTCAGAATATCACCCAAAGAGATGAATCAGACAGACTCGAAGGAGAAAAATAAGGAAGAATCTCCTCCAACGTCTCCAACTGATCCTTTGGAGCCTTGGAGTACACGAGGCATCACGGATATGAACACCATACTTGCTTGGAAAGAAACTACACCAGACAGTCCTTAGATTTATTTTCTTACTAGAAAAATTTTTCAGTTATACTGTAAATAGAAAACGGAGTGTTCTTTCGATAGGAAATAAGTAAATAAAGTTATTATTTTCGGCTCTCAAAGTAATTTCTAAATTGATTAGTTTCTCTTCCTCTCAATGTTTTTTCTTTCTTACAAAAAAATCTCGATTCATTTAGAATTGAATTAATCTTCTGCAATTTTCAACATTTTCAATTCATAAGAGTTTGTTTTCACATTTTTAGTATCAAAAGGGTCAACTTTTTATCAATATATCCAATTTGATATAGTAGAGATTAAAATTTTTTCTACGATCCTCACAGATTCGAACAATACGTCTTAAAAAATATATAAGTTCGGGAAGTATTTTGAAATATATTTGATCTTCGTATGGTACAATTTTAATTTCAGCATTTCAAAAAAATCCAACTTTAAAGTTCATGTTGAAAATTTTTAATATTGAACGATTTTAATGAGAAGCTTCATTCTACAATCTTAAGTTGTGAAAATTTCAGCTTTCAAGAATTAAAAAACGAACACAATAAAAATTCCACATTTTGAATCGTTTTACATTCATAATTGTTTAATTACGAAATTTTTGAAGAATTAAATGCTCTTTCAACGGTTAAATAAAAAATAGTAAATATATTTTTATTTTAATTGACAAAACTCATACATTTTTTAATATTTTAGTTCATTTAATTCTGACTCACATTTGAGACTTAAAAATCAGATCTCTGAAAATATTACTTTCCTAGCTTGAAAACACTGGAGTTGTAGGCAACTTTTTCACCAAAAAAATAAGCCATGATTTATCAACATCCAAAGATTTTTGTAAGCTCCGTAAGTAGCAACAGCAAGGAAAAATTCAGTTGCAAATACTATTTTTAAAATGATCATTTTTCGTTAGTTCGAAGCCTTTTTCATAAGAAATAATGTTTCTCCTTTCGTAAGATATGACTAACAATATTATTTTAATTCTTTAAATCATGGGAAACTTTTTTTTCAGAAACCTGATTTTTGGCACGATAACTACCTTAAGTTTTAGGGCAATTATGCACTTTGCAATACTTCAATTTAAAAAATTATTTACAGAAATCTTGAATTCTCAATGTTCTAAATTAAAAATTTTGCAATTGCATAGAATGTCAAATTACAAAATTTTCAAAACAGATAGTCAATTAACAAATTTTCAGTCTTGAACATTTTATAGTGTATGAAGGAAAATTTTCTACTCGAAAAACATTTATAATTGAAAATAGTAAAATTAAGATTTTAAAACATTTCTTTCTTCAATTTGACAATTGTAAAGTTGTTCACATTATTAAATCTTGAGAACTGTAATCACTAATCTTCAATCTGCAGTTCAATTTTTAAATTTACCGGATTAACTGTTTAAAATAGACAGCTCAATTGTGAATTTATAAAAACTTTGAATTTATTATATTTCAGCTTGAAATTAATACAAATTTAAATTGTACAGTTTTGTAACATTTTAGTTTTCATTATAGAATTTTCAAACATGACAGGTAATTGAGAAATGTTCAGTTTCGAATAGTTAACTTTTATATTAATGCAAAAATTTTATCTTGAAAAGCATTTTTAATTTTAAGTACTACAATTAAGTCTTTAAAACAATAAAATTTTCAATTTAACTTTTGAAAATTTGTTCACATTGTTAAATTTCGGAAACTCTAATCTTTGATGGTTCAATTCTCAAAACCCATTTAAAACGGCCGAAAGAAATTTTGGACATTTTAACATTTCAATCATTCGAAATTTAAAATTCTATTTGGAAATTTGACATTTTAAACATTTTCAATTTCGAAAGAATTCTATTTTAACTTAATTGTACGTGGTAGCTTCATTTTGAATACTGAATCTTAATTATTACATTTTTCCAACAACTTTCCTTCTTAAGTTATAATATTATGAAGGCTTCAAATAGTAATGTAATGGTAATGTGGTTGAAAATATATGAATGGGGACAATTTTAATAGCTTTACTTTATATTCCTTTAAAGTACTCAGAAATACTTTAAATTGAATCTTTTTCCACTTGAAATAATTATAAATTAAAAATTTACAAAAAATTTTGTAATATTTTGATTTTTGATTAGTCACATAATGTTCAGATTTCGATAAATGCGTCTTTTTTATTTATTTCGCATCTTCTAATTTCAGAAACTATATTTCCATTTTCACAAAATTGTTTTTGTTCTATGATTCTTTCCAAGGCCGTAGCCAGGGGGGATGATGCGTGTTTGACCCCCCCCCCGAATTTTTGAAACATGTACCTGCTGCATATCCCCCCCTCCCTTTCCAATTTTTTTCTGGCTACGACCTTAATTCTTCAACAGTATACAAAAAATATCCAGTTGAATGGCTCTCGTAGTATCAAAGAAAGCTGATGAATATAATTCTCACGAAAATAGAATTCAACCCTCTTCGATTTCTCTTTCTCTCATAAATCCACAAAAAATCCTTTTCGAAATCAGAAACATCTTTAACACTTCTCACCTGAGTAACATTTTTCTTTCTTGTGTGATCTTATATTATTTTCTTTTTATCTTATGATAATTAAAGTATCAAATCTTCTAAAATACGATCCTAATAAAGAGACTTAATAACAATCGAGATAACAATGTAGGGGAACATTTTCCAAGAGAAAAAAAATTGCCCAAGGGCGAAGGAGAATGAGCTTCTCTCTTTGCGAAGGAGGGTTGGGATTTTCTGAGGGTTTACCAAGCTGGTGAGTACTCAACAACCCTTATGCATTTTCCTTCGTATAAATAAGAATGCTCTCGATTAAGTTTATCGACCGATTGACTTTAACGTCAAGAGACCGAATGCGAAGAGACGTTCGGCGAAAAGATACGGTATTTTTATTAAAAGAAAATCGTTGCGTCACGTTATAGATTCAGTTTCTCTTATCTGGGGATAAATCCTCGATTTCCGTCGCCTACGACTCGAGGAAGAAGGCCCGGGATCGATTTTCGATTATGTCGAGGAGCTTTGTTCGTAATAGAAAGCTGGAAAACTTATGAAAAGCGGAGTTCTACACCCCCCCCCCCCCTTTGCACGCCGATTTACTCTTTCTTACCCCCAATCCAGTGTCTTCTTATCTCTGCGATCCTGTACAAGTTCAGTTACTATATTTCCAATACTTAAACGAATTAACAAGTTTCTAGGTGCACACATAAAGCCACAGGGACCAAACCCGTGTAGAATGAGTTCGTAATTATATCGAGAGTTGTTGATTAAGAGATACGAGGAGTATTCTTGATAAAGAGTCTGCAATAAACTTCAATTAGAGTTTTTGTTTGACTTCTAGGTTCTCAAGTTCTTCTTCCTTCTTTCTTAAACGCTTTTTTCAATTGATTTTACTTGAAATTCATTAACATTCTATGGTAAATTATAAATATTAAGTGAAGCATTGCAAACAAATAAGATGCTTCTTCAATATAAAAGAAAAGTTTAATTTCAAACTAGAAAACAAATACCCACGCGATTGCAATTTTTTTTGTCTCACGTAATTGTTCAATTAAAATATAAAATTAATATTAAGACAAAATTTGTGTCTTTCATAGTGTCCATTGTCTATAAAATAGTAGACGAGAAAAGCCAGGACAATACTTTTTTATATTGATGAAATGTATAATATATAACCGTTGCGTTTTTGTGAAAAAATACTCAATTTCGAAAAAATACTAACATGACCTAAGGTGGTTAAAAATTGTTAATTTTCTGAATCTGTGAGGAACCAAATTGATTCAAATAATGAATTTTCTTGGAAATTCAATAATTCTTCTTTAGAAATGAGGTTTCCGGTGGAAAGTGTTAACATAACCTTAAATTGATAACAAAATTATCAGGCTCATGAATCCGCGAGTTGAAAGTGACCAATCTGTTGAACAGGGCCGTTTAGCGACTCTGCGCTGGTATTAACTTTGTCCTCTTCGTTTACAGATTTATATGGGAGTTTTAATAATGTCGGAAAATGAATAATTATGATGAGATAATATAAAAATGATGTTAAAAACATCGTTTAGAGAATAATAATAATACTCTTATTTCACATAATCCTTAATTATTCAGATGGTACATATTTTTCATCAGTGTAAGCGAAAGTACGCGTGGTTAGGATTATCACGTTTTGAAACAGTTCATATTTTCGAATGTCTACTTATATGTTGTTCTTTTTAATGTGGGTGGGGCCCGGGAGCCCCCCACCCCCTGGCGCTCAAGCTATATAGCGTATTCGACTGTCCCGAAGAATAAGTCACTAACCAATTTTTTTTCCGAAAAAAGACCCAGATAACAAACGTGCCTGGACCACAACCTGCACGATGATCGTCGACCGTGTGCCTGCTATAAAGCATCGCATGGTCGGTAAATGTGCAGGAGACCGACGTGCGTGCATAACGGCTTGAATATGGCTGACAAGTGGCCGGCATGTTAGATGCCCGACTGTCAGACGACCGTAATAGCCAGCAATAGCGGACACATTCAGATACTCAGGTGCCTCACAGCAGTCCTGTCAATCGGACCGAGTACCGGCACATACCCCAGCCACAGGCGGACATTTTGTTATCTGGGGAGCGTATCAACTGTATTATGCTTCACTACCGTGTTGTATCGCTATTAAAAAATACATAGAGATACGAAACTCTAGCGAAATAAAATACAGTTGATACACTCAGCATACGGAAAATTTTGTTGATCTTGGCGGATTCAATTGTTTCCAACGTCCTGGAAATATACCTCTCAGGCGCTGAGAGGTATATTTCTCTCACCCACTCTGCCGTCCGGCAGCCTCCGAGAGGATACGGCCAGGCTACCCTGGCGGACCGAACGAACGGAGCGGATACGCTACAGCGTATCCTTATAGTATGCACATCGTATCCTCTCCGTATCATGCAAGAAAAACTCATTAAAAAAGGAAGATGAACATTTCACTTGTTAAAATTCGGATTCTACGTGAAATTTTGCGTTAAAAGGTCACGAAGTAATCGCAATAGTTTTTCTTGTAACATTAAAAACTTAAAAAAAAAAAATACTTATCGATAACGTCGGCTGAAGGCGACTTCAAACGCATCGTCGACGGATAAAGCCTATGAACTGCTACTGAATGGCGATGCGTTTGAAGTCGCCTTCAGCGCACGTCATCGATAAGTATTATATTTATTAAAAGTTTTTAATGTTGCAAGAAAAACTATTGCGATTACTTCGTGACCTTTTAACGCAAAATTTCACGTAGAATTCGAATTTTAACAAGTGAAATGTTCATCTTCCTTTTTTAATGAGTTTTTCTTGCATGATACGGAGAGGATACGATGTGGATACTATAAGGATACGCCGTAGCGTATCCGCTCCGTTCGTTCGGTCCGCCAGGGTAGGGTGGACGGAGCGATCCCTCTGAGGTCATCAGTTAGATGCGCAGATTTTAAGCACTGGCTTCGTATGTCATGGAAGTGTATGCGTGTTCATTACTCGAAATCGACCGGCGATGACCAGCGAGCACTAGTCCACTCGACATGGGGCCTCTGCGCAAGGAGATCGCTGACTCATTTTCGAGTTGACCCCAAAGGTTAGGCTCGACATGGCTCCGCATGGAGCCCTTTTAATCTTCGGGAGATAACCAGCCTCTTCTGAGAGGACCTACTATTTAAGGTGGGTTCCGAAACACCAAAAACCCGGTAGAAGTACATAGAAAAATTTCCCTTGGTACCAGCTCAAGGATCGAACCCCGGTCTCCTCCTGCACAGAAATCTGACGCGCTATCATCTGAGCCACCGAGGTATCATGTCTACTTATTAAAATGGCTCAAATTTTAATGTCTTCATCAAGAAAATTATTTTTTAGGTCTATTAATTCTCAATTGTTTAAATTGAAATCTGTCGAAAAGCTAAAATATAAAAACCTACAGTTTCTATTGTTTCCTCGGAATTTTTATCTTCTGATCTTTTCAAATTCAAAATTGTATAAATTTACAGACTTCTAACTCCAAGTTATTGAATATAGAGTTATTTAAAAAGCTCCAAAATGTGAATAAAAAAGTTCTCGGGTGACTTGATTAGCATTAATTCATTTTGCAGTCCTTCAAAATAACTCAAATTCATCAAAAGGACTTGCTGGAATCTAGATCGAATATGACTATATTCTTGATGCAGGGTCCTTTTGAGTATTTTCATTTTGAATAGTTAGGTTTGCTGATGATTTCCAACGTATCTCAAAATGAGAGAGCCTCAAATTCGAAACTGTTCGATTTTGAAGGCTTGAAAATTACCTAATTACAAATGCTTACTGTTTCAAGCGCTTCTAATTGGAAACTATTCAACTATCAATGCTTTGAGTTCCGTATTCTATAATTTCCAGTAATTTAAATTTGAAACCATACTATTTTGAATGTTCACATTAAAAATTTTATTGTAGATACGTGTGATTTATAAGGGTTTCAAAAATAAAATTATTTTAATGTTATGAACAATAAATTTTATTGGATGCACAGACAAATTAAATGTGATGGGCTTTGGTCATATACATATATTCTTTGATTTATATACTGAAATATCCAAAAACGTTCTTATGGCACAGGTTTTTAAATTATGAGAACGAAAAGGTACTAATGACCAAAAATAAATTTATTTCTAGAGATATGGTATAGAAAATTCTCTCAAATTTTTGAACAATTTGAACTTAATAGCATACAATTTTCAGCTTTTTAAACACAAAGATATTGATTGAAAGTTTCATTTTTACTTAATGCTTCCATTCGGTTTTGAATATTTTAATTCATATTGAAAACGAATAGAATCGCAGGAACATAAAACTGTGTAGAATTGTAAATCTCTCGAAATATAATATTTCTTATTTTTGGTTTCAATTTAACTGTGCGAGAGTATTCAAAAAGCACAAACGTTTTTCAATGCGCATATGGTTTTCTGTCGAGATTGAAAGGGATTATTTAAAAGTTTTTATTATTATATCATTAGGCCATTTCCCTTTCAGGGTAGGCGTAACTCGCTCGGTTGGAAATAATTAGTAGTGTTCGGAAGGAGGTATAGATTTTTTAGATTGATCCAGAATTGTCGTGTTATTTATTTAAACAACATGTTCGTTCCGCAACACTGCTCCGACCCAGGTTGCTGATCAATCTCTCTAGGGATCATCTCAAGTGAAGAGCTTCACAAGGTTGTTACGTGAGGTTCCCCGCTCAGGCCCATCAGTATCCAAAGTCTTTTGTTTCAGGCGTCATTCACTCTACTCACATTCTTTTTATTAACTTTTTGTCACCACACTTTTCTGCCCTGACATACTTCTCTAGCTTCCTTTACGTCTATGCATTTTTTCATACAAGTTCTCCCGTTTCTGTGGCTTCTTATGTCTTTTCGGATAATGGTCTCATTCGCACATACTAACCATTCTTTGCGTGGTCTGCCTCTGGGCATACTGCCATTTACTTTAACCTTCATGCACTTGTTATGTTAGACGTTCATCTTTTATTTTTTCCACATGCTCGAGCCATCGTAACTGATTTTTTCCCATGCGTCAACTATTGTCGCTCTTGCACCACACTCTTTGAGGATTATTTCGTTTCTCCCTTTGTCCATCAGTATTTTCCCGAAAATTGTGCGCAGAGGTTTACTGCCAATTGCATTAATTTTACTCTTATTCTTTTCTTGACAGGTCCATGTCTCGCTACTGTATCGCACAGTCGGTACAAATATAGAATTATGTATTACCATTTTAGCTTTTTTAGATATATTTTTACTTCTGAGAATGCACCCTGCTCTACCGATAATCTTCTGACCATCGTTTGTGCGCCTTTCTATCTCTCCATCTATCTTCCCGTCACTAGTGAATAGGCCACCTAGGTATATGTACATGGCCGTAGCTAGCGGGTGTAGTAATATTTTTATTTCTGCCCTACCTGTAACCACCGCTGCCCTACCTTAAATTCAACTCAGACGGCCCTGTATGTGTATTTGCCAACTTGTTCTCATGTCTCGTCATTTAGGACAATGTTGTAAATTGTCTTCTCATCTTTTCCTTCAAACACTATGATTTTTGATAAATTAACATTAAAAATCTTGAAGCTTTTTCGGGTTTCAATCGAGTACGAAACTATGAATGTTGCTGACGTTTCGTGAACATTGCAGGTAACTTCTTCAGGGCTGACCTGAAACTATGATTTTTGTTTTATTTACGTTAATTTTGAGGCCCATTTTCTTCATGCTTGTATTTAGTTTGCTCAACATTCTTTGCAAGTCTTCGATTGATTCTACTATAACAACCTTGTCAACTGCGAAAGCTAACCCACGTTACCTCACTGTCTCGAGAACTACACCTTCTCCGTCGAAGAGGGACATTCTTAGACACTTGTCCATAAATATAATAAATAGCCATGAGGATATAACGCATCCTTGTGTAATGCCTTACATAATATCGAACCAACCACTCAGTTTCCCATTAACCCTTACACTCGGTTTCTTATCTGCATATATTGTTTTTATTGCTTGTAGATGCCATCCATTGAGGACTTGACTCCATTGACTTACTCTTTGAGGACTTCCCAAAGTTTACTTCCATCCACCTTGTGAAATACTTTTCCTAGGTCAACAAACGCATAAGAAAACTTTCTTTCCTACTCTCAAAATTTTTTCTGTGATCTTTCTTAAGCTGAATATTTGATCTGTACATGATCTTTCTGGTATGAATCCACTTTGGACTTCCCATATATTTTCTTCTGTTATTTTCATTACCCTGCTGATAAGTATTTTTGAGTATATTTTGCTTACGATACTAAATAAACTGATACCTCTGTAATTATTGCAGTTGCTTTTACCTCCCTTCCTTTTGTATATTGGCACGATAATCGCTTTTCATCATACCTCAATCGAAAATTCGACTTTCGACGCCTGTGGAGCGGGTTGAAAATTCGATTGTCGACCCGCTCCATAGTCATCTCAAGTCGAATTTTCGATTATCGATATGATGAAAAATTGTAGGCATGAATCGGGCCGAGGCAACGATTTCACTCGTATGATATCAGCCCTCGCTTCGCTTCGCTCGTTTCCTTTCGACCCTTGTCACGCAATATACTATTCTCTACTTGGCTACCGGCTAACCGGCTACCGGCTACTCGCCACCGTATTTAAGCATTTCATTGCTGATACAGTGTGCACCAACAGCCTTACCGTTTTTTAAGTTCTTAATTATATCTGTAACTCCAGTGACACAGACTTTCTCAACTGGGTCTTCTGATGCACTATGTTCTATGTCGCAGTTCTGTTGTCCTATAACTTCACCTCCTAATAATTATTTGGAAGAGTCTTTAAAGCGTCTACTATCCCGTCTGTATCATATAGGATTTCACCTTTGCTCTTTCTCTTGCTGACAAACTCTGTACTTTTACTTTCCTCCGTCTTTTTAAATATTAGTTTCTTACTTCCTTCAAAGTCGTTTTGTATTTTCTTCTCTTCTTCTGTTCTGGTTTTATCTTTACTTTCCTTGACTAGTCGTTTAACTTTCCTATTTTTGTGTCTGTAATCATTTTTGAGCATTTTGAGCACTTCCAGTTTCTGTAAATTTTCAATCTTCATTCGCCTTTGTTTCGTCTATTCGGTTCTCTTTCTTCTCCATCCCTTTCCTAAGGATATTTTGGAGACTAAAAGGTAATGGTCAGTATTGCATTCGGAGCCCTTCATGACTCTTGTATCTTCTACTAGTTCTCTTAGTCTTTCATCCGCAATAACGAAGTCAATTATGCTGTGGTTAGTTACTTTTACCATCGAAGTGATTGTCGCATTAATACCATCTCTACTAATAAAGAGCTTCTTGTCACAACTAACCACAACTAACCTCTCAATACTCCATTTTCTATGTTTCTACTTTCGCAACCCTTTTTCTTCATCTCAGGTACACATAGAATATCTAGTTTCCTTACGTGCATAGTTTCTCACAGTTCTCTTACCTTGAGATCATTGACTCCTCTAGCATTCCAAACACCTAGTCTCCATTCATCGCCTGGAACTCGACCTTTAAGTTTACCGCGTGTAGTGTGTATGCATTTCGTCAATCAAAGTTTCAAAAGTTGAGTTTCGAAATCTCTAAAATCAAGATACAAATACGAGGGGGTATTCTCCTCGCATTAAAAACGAAATCAAAAACAATAATAGAGTCATCTTCTCACCAAAAAGAATAATTTGTGGGATGCCAAATGATTAAAAAATTAATCAAACTTGAAAAAAGCACCCTTTCGAAATTTTTTTGAAACTGAATATTTGTTGAATTATTTCAAGCACTGCTAATTTTCAACAGTCCTACTTTCAAATTTATCTGAATTTGTACGATTTTTATCATTTTGAACTAATGATTCAAGTATTGAAAGACGTTTATTTCTAATCCTGCAACTTTGAACGATATCAATTTATAACTAAATAATTTGAAATGTTTCAATCTAAAATTATCATACAATTTCAATTCAAAATTCTCGCATATTCAAATAGCACTGCATTTTAAATTATCTAATATACTGAATACTTCAAATTTAAAATGTCTAAGCTATGATAGTCTATAACAGCCCAATAGTTTAGGCTTTCAATATTTTTGAAATCGTGATTATCACTTTGAAGAACATAATAACATAAAAAACAGCTTTCTTCTTGAAATTTCTGGTATATAATTTTTCTATTGATCGTACACTGAAAAATATTTATCATTTTCCTCAGTAAATTTTCGATTTTGTAAGTTGTTTTGTAGGCTAAACAGCTCTTTCTTTTCTCACGAAATTAAAACCAGAATGAAAAAATCAGATTTTATAATAATTTCTTCGCTTTGTATATCCAAAAAATATTAAAAGACGTGGAAAAAAAGTAAAAAAAAAAAATTAGAGTTTTAACTGATTCAACTTATAATACAAACGCTATAAATTTCAAAGTAGTCTACTTTTTCATGTTTTTTACCTACAATTATTCAATTTTAAAGGTTATAAGTTACCATCGTGAGAAATAAGTAAAATATTTTAAGAAATTTCAATTTTAAACCGAAAGCATTTGTATACTTTAATCTAAACGCAGCTGAAAGCATTGAATTCAAAATGCGTTAAATTGAAGATATATTTCGCAAATAAAACTGAGAGCAATGATCGACTTTCAAGACAAAGCGACTAAAAGTAAGAAAGTGACTCTTCGGCTTGCAATAAGCATTGGAAACGGTATATTTTCACATTTTCAAGGTTTGAATTTAAACAATTGAGCCGCCGGATGCAAGAACCAGCTCGACGCTCGAAAACGCGTAAAAGTATTTGCCAATCGTCTAATAAAATGAAAATTTTCAAAATCGGAAAATCAATTTGTTGAGAATGCAGTATTGTAGAGAATAAGGAAAGGAAACTTTTTCCCATCAGAATTTTTGTCGATAAACGTTTATTTTTAATAATAAAAACGAAATATTGAAAAAAAAGTTTCTCCTTAATTTAATTAAGCTTCAAAACTTAATCGTTCTAGCTCGGCCAAATATTATTGAAATGAGTTCATATTTGCAGGACATATTCAAAATACTCTAGCGATGCCCAGGAAATCATAAAAAGGTTAACAATCGCTTATTGTCCAATAATTTTGAATTGCAAAATGAGGTCAAACGATAATTGTGTTTTTCCTGGTTTCGTCGGTAAAAAGCATCTAGGTAACTTCGACTTTCAAACAACTCCCAGTGAGAGATTTGTTCAGCAATGTTGAATGAAGTTTTTTGGAAAATCTCATATCCATTCATTAAAAATTCACTGAGATATTCACATTTGGAAAAAGTACTCGACATCTGCCCGCGCAGACTGAACTTCGAGAACGCTGCCTCCTAACAAAGCAGTCCTCGCGACGCATTAGCTAACAAACAGCGCGGGCAGACGTCGAGTACTTTTTCCAAATGTGAATATCTCAGTGAATTTTTAACGAATAGATATGAGATTTTCCGAAAAACTTCATTCAACATTGCTGAACCAATCGGTCACTGGAAGTTGTTTGAAAGTCAAAGTTACCTAGATACTTTTTACCGGCGAAACCAAGAAAACACAATTATCAATTAAGCTCATTTTACAATTAAATATTATTGAACAATAAGCCATTGTTAACTTTTCCATGATTTCCCAGGCATCGCTAGAGTATTTTGAATACGTCCTATAAATATGAACTCATTCCAATAATATTTGGTCGAGTTAGAACGATTTAAGTTTTAAAATTTAATTAAATCAGGGAGAAACTTTTTTTCAATATTTTGTTTTTATTATTAAAAATAAACGTTCGGGAAAAAATGTCGAAAGGAAGGAGTTTCATTTCCTTATTGTCTACAATACTGCATTTTCAATTAGAAAAGAGCAGTCAAAAAAGTCTCCCCAATTTTTGCGGATTTTATTCAATTATCTTCTAAAAAATAATTCTTATTTAATTCACCTCTATTTCCCAGTGACCAAAATGCACTAGGAAAAAAGTCGCCGAGACCCAGGAATAAACATTAGAAATACAGCGAAATAAAAAATGTTCGATTTTGGTATTTAATGAAATGACTGTTATAACTTGTGCTTCACACATTTTTCTGAGCATTTGGGCACTTTCTACGTATAGAAACACATTGGAAAAAATCAAGGGCGCGTGACTGTTTGTACTCGAGTTTCACGGTCCATAATTTACAAATACCTCTCGTTGCGCTATCGGGGTTTGTACTTCCCCCAAATTCGTGCACAGGCCTTTTAAAACTAAAGGTCGAAGCGTCGACAATTGTAATTTGGTAATTGTAAATTCTTTTCTATTGAAGCTCCTTCGGCTTTAACGAACACATTCTCAACGCGTATCTCGTACTTCGCACTCAATGTTGTCCAGAATGTAAACTTCTCAACATTAGGTTTAATACTATTACATCAAATGTATATGAAATTTTTTTAATTGAATTTATGTTACGCCAGACTCTCTTTTGAGGAATGCGCGATCGCACGCGTTTTATGACTTCCCAGAATTGCTGCTCCCCGCAGTTTCTCAGGGGGTAGGGCGAGAGACGGTTGCGACTCTGCCTCTGAAGGGACGCAGTGCATTACTCAGTCAAGTAGATTGCATAATATTATGGAAACGGTTCAGGTGGCCCTGATTGTTTACGTTTCGATGTACGCGCTTCATGAATAAGGCTATTTGCAGGCAACGCCTGACATTGTTCCTCATAAAAGAGTCCGGTGTATTACAATTCATAATAGGAGCCATTCACAAAATACGTGATAAATTTTTCAGGAACTTCTGACCCCCCTCCACAGCGTGATACTTTTTCCATTGCTCTTAACATGGAGAATGATACTTCAGAAGACTCCCCCTGCCCCTACACCGAAAAAACGATATTCTAATTTTAATAATTTTCCACTAAGTTTAAGAATATTTGCAACCTAAATAGGCGCCAAGAATATATTCTTAATGTACGATGGAGGCCCTCTTACCTTAAGAATATGTATGCTTGTCTAATTGTAAGAATTCCCAACTAAGTTTAAGAATATAGTTGCATCCGAAATCTGTCGCTGTAACTGTATAATAAGTGACGAGCTCGAAGAAATGCAACCAATTCTGAGGATAAATCGCATGTGCACATCTCTAACTTTAACTCTATCTCTTCGCAAAGAACGTTAAGGTGAGAAAAGTTTGATGTCACACGCCAACGAATAAATAATGTAGAGAGGTTATGTCTCGGTGTGGCACAACGGTATTCAACCTCACTGTCAAATCAGATCTTTCTCACACTAACTTTTTCTGTAAAGAGAAGCAGATGGATGTGCACACGCGATTTATCCTCAGAATTGGTTACATTTCTTCGAGCTTCTTACTTATTACGAATTCGAAAAACTGATCGAAAAGCACGTTGCACAAAACAAAAGAAACGTTTGGACAGATCAAGGCGCATTCCGTCCTTTGGTTAGAATATACTCTTAAATTGAGAATTTCGCTTACTTCATTAAGAATATTACTAAGAATATGCGTGTAAGAATATGACACTCTTAATATTAGAATATCGTTTTTTCGGTGTAAACGTATCACGTATTTTGTGAATGACCCCATTCGCATAAATATTGAAACATACGTATTTTCATTGTAATGTTTTCATTATTAAAAAACAGTTGAGAGCAATTTTGTAGATCGTTTAAAGACAGTCAATTTTGTTCTCTTGTCCATGTATTGTATATTGTGTGGTTTCGTGGGAAAGTTGAATTATTCCGTTTCTCAGTTTGAAATTTCATGAATAAAACCATGAATATTGGCAGTAGAAGGCTCGTTAACGAACTTGACCTGTCTTTTTGGACCACAAACCAATGTGCGAATGAAAATTTGAATCAGAAAATTCCTTCAAAGGTTATCACGGTGTCAGACAGACCTACAGACAGACATTTTCGTAAAAACTTTTTTTTCTACCTCAGGGGGTCTCAAAACTTCGAGAATTGACGTAAACTGGATATGTTCAAATTCACATGAATCTAAGGCATTCCATAATGAATGATGAGGATGTAAAAATCAATGACATCCAGGAGTCAAAATTGGAATTGCAGAAAATTTCCCAAATTCGAAATTTATCATGTAATACAATTATTGTGGATATTTTACTAGTGTATTTAGCTGCTTAAAAATTCCACAAATGCTTGGACAAATGTTTAAGTCTCAAGTCTCAAGTTATAAAGATACTTTTATTCAATACCACAATCAAAACTTTCTTAATTTGCTGTATTTCCAGATTCGACAATTAATAAATATCCGCGATAAATCGCGAATCTAAATTATTGTTGATAATTTTTAGAAATCCCAATACGCTACTTTTTTGCGTTGTAGCATTTTTGAAACCCAGAATTTATTAGTCTAAAATAACAAATTCTGTGTTTCGAAATTGCTGCGACGCCAAATATATATATATATATATATATATATATATATATATATATATTGTAATTTTTCCAACTTATAACAAAATTCGTGATAATTTAAACAATATGCCTGCATTCAGAAAATACATATTTATAAAATTTATGAAATTCATAATCTTGCACATTTCGTAAACATTCATTATACGCTAAAAAAAAGCAATGTGGAAATTCATTTTCAAAATAAATCCAACGTATAAATATTACGAACATTTTTATTTTGTAACTAGTTATTTGAGTTTATTTGTGGTTAAAATTTTACTTTAAATGCTTTCTTTTCCTGATATTGACTTACTCCACTGTTTTATTGAATACTATTTCTGCGATACTCTTCAATCGCGTCATAATATCCGCGTAATAATAGTGTAATAATGCGTAATAATGGCGTAATAAGATGTAATAACGCGCAATGCTGCGTGGTAAGGCGTAAAATGCGTATTAAGGCGTAATAGGTATAACTGCGGATAGGTTTTTGTCGAGTGTGTACCCCCTCGTATGAATATGATTTCGATATGAAAGACATATAAAACAACTTCAAGTAACAAAAAGAGAACCAGGTTTTCAACATCAATGATTGCTAGATTTTCAAGACATCGTTACACCACTTTTTTTTAGTCGGATAAAACTGAAAATGAATATTAAAATAGAGTTATAAATTGAGAATTTTCAATCAATATTTCAGTAAAAAACTCAATATTCTTCCACGAATACCAAATAATGATCTCATTAAAAAAACTTCTTTCCTATATTTAGAGAAAACAAAGGACATTATTACTAGCAAGAAGAAAA
>CAKNXH010059471.1:228573-247975 GCA_932178445.1 Andricus quercusramuli
CCTATATTTAGAGAAAACAAAGGACATTATTACTAGCAAGAAGAAAATTTTTCTCGTATATTAAATATATAAATATTTCATTAACTCTGATCTCTAGATCATTTCAAAATACCAGTTACCTCTTCATTATTAACAATATTGGGGACAGCAAACGACTTAAGTTTGTTAATAGCAGTCATTGGATTTTATCACAAGGAGTTTAAAATTTATCCACTTAGATATCCTGTTTGTAGTTTTGCTGAAGAAGTATAGAAATTGGCTACTTTGAAAGTTATATTTTTCAAAACTTGTTATTTAATTATTTTGAATTCTTTCGAATGAATTGAAATAGTAAACTGATATTAATCTGACGCATACGTTTCATCACTAAATAAATTCATTTGAAAAAAAATACTCGCATCAAATCTATCTGTCTTCAATGTATAGATACCATAATACCATATAGTGGTTAACTGTTTGTCAGAAAAATGATAAATTACAGCAATTAAATCGTCTACCACCTGTGTGGCATCGAAGCTACATAAATATTTAAAGGCTACTCAGAAATAATTTCTATAAAAAGGTGAATTTCGCAGATAACTCAGTGTAATTAAATCCTGTTTTATATATTACAAAGATATGGTCTTGTGACAAATTACTACATCCAGCGTTGAAAAAATTGGAATACATTTTTGATGAATTCGAAGAAAAGGTTCCCATTATCTTTTTCTCCAGGTACTAATTTAGTGATAATATGATTTATAAATGATGTTGATCTAATAAAATTGTATACCTTATTCAGGATGAAACCGTTTAAGGCGTGAATTATAAATTTTAAATTCAGAATCCGTGATTTAAATTTTTTTTTATTTATTAGGATTTTAATTTTTAATGCTAAAGAATGACAAATTTTTAAATTTCATTTCATCTGTGGATGATTAAATTTGAAATTAATTGATTTCTGTGCCCTGAATACTGAAGTTCTTGAATAAGAAGGCTTCAATTAACTGTTTAATTGAATAATTTGCAAGTAATTATAAAATAAATCAAATTTATAACTTTTCAGTTGAATTTTTTAATTGCTAGCCTTTTATTTTGAAATTATTTTATTTTTGCTGAACTTCCATTTAAATATTTAGTTTTGAAAACTGATTAAAAATTAATATTCGAAAGCTGAACATACATTTAATGATCTTTTCTTTCATACTGTTTAATTTAGATTATTATTTTGTAATTAAAATTAATATACTTTACATTATTTGATTAGGAATTTTTCAAATCACACATTTGTATATTTGGGTGCATACCATTTTAATTATTATTGAAAACTAAATTTCGACATTTCAATTTTGTAAAGGCTACAGGCTCAAAATGATGTATTCTTAGAAAGATTTTTTATTTAATATTGCTCAAATTTTCAAAATGTTTTAGTTGCACATTTTTTGTTTGGTATATATATTTTTTTAAACTTGCTATTTAAAATTTTGTCATTTGAAGCTCCACACGTTTTAAATGATGAAATTTCAGTTGAAAGATTGTTCAATGTTTCATTTTGGAATTGTCTAACGTTTTTGCTAACTGTATTGAAATTTTTTTTTATAATCATTATTGAATTGTGAAGAATACTCAAAACTTTGTATGGATTAGTTTCGAACTTTTTATTTGGAAAAGGCCGTGTCTAGGTTCACCGAAATTCGGTGAGCCCGAAGGGGAACTGAAAAGAGCTAGGTTAAATTTTTGAAATGCCTCAAAAAGTACGATTTTTGTTCATAATAACAAAATAATGGTATGCTACTCAGATTAAAACTGAATAAATTCTAATTCCGACATGTAAAATTTTTTTGAAATATGCAAAAATGACGAAATCGCAAATGTTTGAGTAAAATTGTTTATAAACCAAACAATTGCGGCTCATCGGTGAAATAAAATAAGAAATGTATATGAACAAGTTAGTAGAATATAATTTCGTTTAAAAACAATCTGCCAGTTAAAAATTGACTTTAATTGAATTATATTGAATAAAATAACAAATATTTTCGCCTGACAATGTCTTCTAATAAATAGGGCCCTTTCTGAATCACTGGCAGACAATATTATTTGTAAGGAGTGTTACATAAAAATATGAGTAGTTGCAAAACAATGGGCTCGTTTATTTGAAAAAAATTACTTTGTTGTTGAAAAGATCTTTCCAAATTAAAAATTGGCACTCAATATAATAATGATATTTTTTTTTATATTTCAACCGGTTGGGTATTATTAGAAAAGAGTGCCTTTACTGATTTCATGATGTTATACATAAATATGAGGAGTTGTAAAAATGGAATATTTTCCTTTTTTTTTTTAAATATCAGCTTTGTTTTTAAATGAAATATAAATAATGAATAAATGAAAGATATTCAATAATCGACAATCACAAATCTCTTTGAAACAAGTCCAGAAAAAACTTTTATTGTCCCATTGTGCGCCCTGTTATGTATGATCTACTATATTTTTGGATACAGGATCAGCATATCTCGAAAACTATTCTTTCAGCTTATATTGAAGATTTTCACAATTCTTTGATATGATTAAAAAACCTTGTAAAATCAATATTACTACATAAGAAAAAATACTTATTGCGTTCAAAAGTTCACAATTTCTTTCTCAAATTCCAAGAATTCCTAAAGCCTTTCTGAGGTACTGGAAAAGAATAACAAACGATTACGTGGAAGGAGTGGAGGGAGAAGCAAATAAGAAGGGCAAGGATGGGTTCAAATATAGCGCTAATTATGCTTACGTAGTTTTGGTTGTTAAATAATATTTGTGCTCTCTCACCTGAAAAAACTTTAGTACGTAAACTCGCATAAGCCCTGTGAATAGTGGTTGGATTTTTACAAAATACAGTGTTGAAATAAAATATGTAATAATCTAATTTACCGTGAAATGAAGCTAAGAGGTACGTTTTTTCAATTTTTTACGATAGAATGCAAGAAGGAATTGAAATAAGGTATTGTTGCTTCCTATAAATGATTTTTAATTCACCGTCTTCCATAATATAAAGTACAATCATGAATTTCATTCATGATTAACGATTTATCATTCCCTGAAGTGTGAGCGACTTTACCCCGCGATGTCTCTCACTCATAAACAATTTTAAAAAGGTTTTGGAAGGAACATTTTACCAACGAAGTAATTATTCATAAGTTTTCTTATAATTTTAACGCACATTGAATTCAGACGTATGGAAACGTTATATAATATCATTATTGCATGTCGGAACGAAACCAGATTTATTCTTAACCTCACGTACAAGTAAGTAAGACATATTATAATACAAAATATGATTCGGTAGATTTTCGTCTCTTGTAACTTTGTAAAAGTTATTTTCAATTAATTATCAAGGGAAACACGTACACAATATTTTTTTACAAAAATCATTCTGCAGAAAGAAAATTATATATTTCATTCAGGTGGAAATTTGCATAAATCTTCTGCGAGAGCTAGAAAATATGATGTACACATTTCCAAGATGAGAATCGCCCGAATTCTGCTTTCTGATTCGTTGAAACGAATTGGGCCAGAGTGAATTGAATGCGTGTCAATTCCCCTTGATTTGTGGTCTAGGTAATTTCGAAAAAAAAAAAATTGCATGCCTTGAGACTCGAACCAGCGATCTCAAGTGTATAAAGTCCAGAGGGCGACCACTGAGCTACGGGACTTATTTATATTTATTTACAACAGATCCTTCATGCCGAACGCGTTGGTTCTAGCTTACGAATTCGCTTGAATAGGCCAGTCTTTAACTGTATTCGCGCAGGCGAGTTCTGGTGAATTAAGGCTTAACTTAAAATATCGCGAATTTAAATATATTGATGGACACTACAAATAATTCGTGCTGACGCATTTAAATGAATTAGATCCCCTAGAAATTTTTCGCTGAATTCGGGCGAATATGATATATGAAGACTTTATTACTTTTCACGAATTTACACGAATCCACCACCATCTCCAATTCGAGATTGTCGCAAAGCAAGATTCACGGGGGCTTCTGGCAAATTCTTCTCAATTCGTCCCAATTTGTTTCTTTCTACTGGGTAGTCCTTTAGTAGTCCTTTATCTTTTTCAAATCATACAGGCCGGCGGGTGACATGCTCAGGATTGAGCTTGCCTAGGAAATATGTTTCCAGAACGCAATCATAAAATTGGCGTGTTTTCATGCCTCCATAGACAAACGGAAAGTACGCGTTTTGAGCGGTGTCTGGCGGCGCGTTGGATGAGTTACAAAATAGGGTTCAGTAAGCACGGCGTGACGTAGAGTTCAAAAAAGAGCTCGATTTGTGCGTGTCTCCGTATTTTCATAACGATAGGGAGTGACCGTGGTTGACAAAGATAGAAAGAGAATCCATAGCGGATTGGTGAGTCGATGTTTCTAACGAAGAGTGTAGCGTGTTCCTATCGCCTCGCACATTATACTTTGTTGTCTCATTCATGCTCGTTAGAACAAAAATGCAGTAGAGATTGTGCCTACCTTCACCGACTCAAAACGTGATTTTGCATTTTTCCATGGAGACAATAAAATCACGCCATTCATGATTTTGTTCTGAAAAGTATCGTTCGTGACTCCTGTGGATTGACGGCTTTTTTTTCTGAATCTCGCGCCACGGAAGGCCCCAGAGACTGTAGCAACCTAGCCACAATGTACTATTTTGCACGTGGAAAATAAATTTTCACATTTTTCACGAATATTTTATAATTTCAAAGTTACAATGAGTTTTTTGTCGAATTTTGCCTAAAACCCCGTACCATTTTTGCAATTCAGTAGGTATGAAGGTTTTTCTTGTTTCAGTCTATCCAGATTTTTTTACTCTTTCAAAATCCACCAAAAATTACAAGAACAATACAAAATGGCGACGGTAATACGGATTTTTGAAAAACATTTTTTTTAAGTCAACCTTTTTTCTTGAAATTTCAAGGAATAATAGGTACTGATATAGCCTACTGACCATGCATTTTCTGTTGGGTATTTTTTTATTTTTCGGGAGAAAAAACTACCAAATAGAAAATGTATGGTCTATAGACTATATCAGTACGTATTATTCTTAAAAATGTGAGGCACAAAAAAGGTGTTTTTTTAATATTTTTTTTTTCAAAAATACAAAATAACGTTTACTATTTTGTAGTATTTTTTGTGGATTCCGAAAGAGTGCAAAAAGCTTGGTGACCTGAAACGAGAAAAACGTAATAATCTCAAAAAATTGCAAAAAAGGCAATGTTCAAAAGAAAAAAAAACGAGATAAAGACTAATTTTTTTCACCGAAAACCCAAAAAATGCAAGACGAAAAATGTATGGTAGGTAGACTATATCAGTGCCTATTATTCCTAAAAATTTGAGGAACAAAAAAGGTGGGCCTTTTTGTAGATTTTTTTTTCTCAAAAATATCAAATAACGTTACAATTTTGTATCATTTTTTTAATTTCTCGTGGATTTTTGAAGAGTACAAAAAGCTCAATGAATTTAAAAAAAAATACATAAAAATCTCAAAAATGGCAAAAAAGGCAATGTTTGAAAAAAATCAAAAATTATTTTTCTCTTGAAAAACCAAAAAAACACAAGACGGAAAATTTATAGTAGGTAGACTATACTGATACCTATTATTCCTCAAAATTTCAGGAAAAAAGTTCGGGTTTAAAATTTTCTTTCTTTCAAGAATCAAAAATAACGTTAAAATTTTTATTATCTTACAATTTGTTTATAGGGTTTGAATAAGTGCAAGAAACTGGATAAACTGAGACAAGAAAAACCTTCATATATGCAAAATTGCAAAAAATTCGAGGTTTAGAAAAAAAGCAAAAATAATTTTTTTCTCTCGAAAAGCAAAAAGATACCAAACGGAAAGTTTATGGTAGGCAGACTATATGTATTCCTAAGCAATTTAGATAGGAGGTGGACTTTTTGAGAATTGTAACTTTAAAATTTTGAAATATTCGTAAAAATGTAAACATGTCGCTATGTTGATAATATGTAGTATTTAAAAAAGCCTCCGAAAAATAAGTTAGGTAAAAAAAACTGAGTTCGAGGAAAGGAATGAGAGCGACTTCAATGCAAAATTGAAAACTGCCTTTACGAAAAAATATTATAGGAAAATCAGTATAGGTCTACATCGAGTTCCGTTTAATGAGTTTTTTAAAAATTTTTCTCGATTATATAGAAACTATACATTTTTCATTGAAATCAATAATACAGAAATATTGAAGTAATTAATGTTGAAAGTAGACAAACTACAAAGGAAGGATTTATTTTGGACCACTCATAGTCTCATATGGAAGTACACAAAAATAGCAATTCTCGCTTACACAGCACCAATCTGTGAATTCCCTTCTTCTTTATGGTAGCTTCAACTTTCATTGAAATCCACGAAAAATGTATGGAAAATCCTCAAATTTCTTGCTACCTTTGAAATATTGTCAAATCTATTAAAAATCTTTGAAATTCCAAAGTTTTCTAGAAATTCCTTGAAATATTAAAAATCTCCTGACATCTTGAAAATAATTGGAAGTCCTATGAAATCCTTCAAAGCTTGTGAAAATTCTTGAAATCATTGAAAATCCTATACAGTTCTTTGTCATTCCTTGACCACGGCGTGCCTGAGCGGGAGTTAAATAAAATTTCCATGAACGTCTCAGATCTTTGCAGGATCTTTGAGTAGAACATAAACACGGATGTTTTGAACAAAAATGGAAATATTTCGTCGAGCTGTCAAAATAAAACTGGTTTGAAGGTTTTTTATACCTTTTTTCATTACTTTTGTAACTAAATTGGCTTTTAAATACTTTTTTCAAAGTTACGTATCAGCGAATCTCTACATTAATATTTTGGGTCAAAGCGCTTGATTCAAACAAAAATTTCCCGCTTATCCGGTGTCGCTATTTTATTTTTAGACAGCTACATCATTTTGGAAGGTCTAAAAATGCTCTGGTTTCGCGCAATTTTCAGAAAATTCTTACCATCTTTTAAAAAAACCAGATAAGCGGTGAAAATTTTGTCTGAATCAAGTACTTTTAGGGAAAAAACACGTCTATTGACTGCACATTAATTTTTATTTCAAATTTAATTAATACAGTCGCTATACGAAAATTTCGTTGTTACCTTCTTTTCGGACTCTTTTTGAACAACTGCAGCTTAATTTTCGTATTTTTTCGGTTGATTTTTATAAATTGAAAGTTGCTCCGTCCTCGATTTTCTTAAATTTCAATGTCATAGTATTTTGATTTGATCATTATGAATTAGCCTTTATATTGCAGTGAAAAATAAGAATAATTTTAGTAAACGTTTGAACTAATGGATTTATTCAAATAAGCTTCATATCATCATCACATTTTGTACAATAATTTGAAGAATGAATTCTTGAGCACTGAAACTTAATTGCAGTTTTTCAATGTATTTGTACATTTTGAACGAGAAAAATACTTATATATGAGAACAGTTCTATTCACAAACAGCCCGCAATAATTGTTTATCATAATTAGAATTCGCTCTTCCAACTTCATACTTCTTCCACGTGATTTTAAAGTCATGATGAACGGATTCCATTGCTTGTTCATCATAGAATCCCAAACCACGCTGACGAAATATTATCTTCAGACAAATTGTGGATAAAAATAATTTGCGAACGTAAACAGACAAGCAAATCATTGGTTTTTGATCATTTATGTTCATCCTTTATTTATTGTTTTTTTTTGATCAAGAGAGATGGTTTCCATTATAAATAAATGCGAGCATATTAATTGTTTTCAAGTCGAAAAATTCCTACGAGAAAGAGTGCAAACAAGAACTTTTTTAAAATTGCGTAAAAACCAGATAATTTTTTGACCTTAAAAAAATTATGTAGCTGTCTAAAAATAAAAAAAAACATCGGATAGGCGGGAAAATTTTGTTTAAATCAAGTGCTTTACCCAAAAAAAATAATGTAGAGATTCTCTGATACGTAACTTTGAAAAAAGTATCTGAAAGCCGCTTTAGTTACGAAATTAGTAAAAAAAAAGGGTATAAAAAATCCTTTAAACCAGTTTTATTTTGACAGAGCTCGATGAAATATTTCGATTTTTGTCCAATTCATCCCTGTTTATGTTCTACTCAAAGATCTTGCAAAGATCTGAGACGTTCATGCAAATTTTATTTGACTAACGTTCTGGCACGCCGTGTGACATTTTTAAAATCCCTTGAAATTCGTTGGAATCTTTTACAGTGACATAAAATATTTAAAATTCATGGAAGTAATTGGAGATCGTGAGAATCCATTGACATAAGTAGAAATCGTTTGAACTTGATGGAATACAGAATTAAATAAAACTCATTCGTTTAAGATCTTTGAAAAACCCGTTCAAACACCTACACATCTTGGAAATCCTTAGATATTCATTCAAATCTTCTGAATCTTGCAAAATTCCTTGAAATACCTTCAAATTCCTTGAAATCGTTGGAATCCATAAGGATAATTATAATCCGAAGTTCTTTAGAAATATTTCGGAATCATTGGAAATCCAGCAAAATTCATTGAACCTCTGAAATTTCGTATATTTCTTGGAATTTCTGAAAATGCCTTGAGAAATTTTCTTTAGAAATCGCAGAAATCCATTTAAATAAGTTAAAATCATTTGAAAGCCCTTGAAAATTTAAACAGAGTTCAATTTATTCATTAAAGTTCTATTTTAAAAAACCATTCTTTCCCCTAGAAATGTCACAACTCCCCTGAAATACTTGAAGATTTCATAAAATCTTTTATATCTCTGGATCTCTGCCGTTTGCAGGCCATAAAAATTGACTAGCATGAGTAGAAATCATGTTTAACTTCTTGAATATAAATCAGATTGAACATATTCATTAAAGTTGAAACAAAATATTTTTAATCCCTAGAAATCTTTGTATAGTTTCTCGATTTGAAGGGCAAAATAATTTTTGATACAGAATGAAAATTCCGAATAATTATTTATTTTTTAGGTTTATTTGTTTTCAAACGAAAAACATAATAGTTGATACTTCAATCTAAAAAGATTTTTATTTCAAATAAAAAACAGTTCAGTTCGTCCAAGAAAGACAAATTTTTAACCAAATACTTGAATCTTCAAACAAAAAAGATTAATTTTTGACCAATTGTATTTTTAACCAAAAAAAACATAGAAAATTTTCCAAAAGAGACGACTTTTCTACAAAATAGTTACATTTTTTGAACCGCAAATGTGAATTTTTCACAAAAAAGTTAATTTTATACCAAATAATTAAATTTTATACCAGAGACATGATTTTTCTATCAAGGAGATTAATTTTCTACAGAAAAGCACTCAACACTCAAAAAAGATAAATACATATCGACTCCTCCAATGAATATGAGTCTATGTGCTGACAGCGCCGTGTAGGGGAGAGTGGGGTATGGTGTCCGTGTGGGGCATGGTGTCAATTACAAAAAACGCCCACGTTTATTGATTTCCATATTATTTTTTTGCATAAAATGTCTTTCTTTGTTTGCAAAAATAGTGATGTCATGAAATATTCGTTTTAAAATACGTGTCAGAAGAGTTATTATGAAAAAACAGTTTTTACAGAAACAGATGGGAAAGTCTTTGGTAGAAATGAAGCAGTTACACCATATTTTGAAATACTTGAAGCATGAAAATGTGAGATTCTAATAGGTGAAGTATTTCTTTAAACGTCTGGTATCATATATTGTATTTATAAACGTTCTAAATGTACTAAAATTAATCAAATCTTGAAACATGACATACGGGGCATGCTGTCCCTAAAACTTTGTGAAGATGGTAGTAGTGCTTGATAACAAGTCGGTAATTTGATCGATAATGTAGAAAAACATAGGAATTTATTTATTTCTGTTCTGTCTGATTAAATTCAAGGTTTTTAATAATAAATTTATACAGAAAATGAAAATCGACACGTGATTTGGAGTTATATTTAATAATAATACGGTAACTACCAAGTTCACGGTAAATTACCTTGAAATGGACTATCATGTGAAATTCGTGATTATAACCTACAAATATAAAAATTGTCGTTATACAGGTTATAAATGTATTTAAATTCCTAATTATAATTTTCTATTAAAATATACTTGAATAGATTCTCTTTACTTAACCGCTCAATTTCATGCTTTATTCCTTTGAAAGAGACCATCATCTAAACTTTGAGGTTATAACCCAAAAAGATTGAAACTTATTGTTATAAAGTTTTTTTCATTCTTGCTTATAAATTCCCGTTTCAAACACACTTCAAGCAATTCTCTTCATTTATTCGGGTGGTTCTAATTACATGGGTTGAACAATAACTCAATAAATAGGATTTCGAATATTATTGTTCAATGCCTGTTTTTAATTTTCGCGCCTTTGGTATCTTTCGGTAAACAAGATATCCCGTAAAGGCAAATGCAGATCTTTACACGGTGAATAGAATCTTCAAGGAGTAAGAGGTTATAACTAGGTTTTGCGACATACTTTACTTTGATTGATAAGAAAACATTTATTTAGCGTTGACCATGTCTCGAGTAATTTTGTTTTGTTACATCATACTTTCAAGACTTATTATATTGTACGCTTTTGATTCTACAACGATCATATTTATGAAATAAACCGTGACTAATATGATGGACACCATGCTCCATGGTATGGGGTATGCTGTCCCAAATGCAAGACCAACGAATTAATTAAATATCAAATAATGACGTAGTTAAAAAACGGATTTAGGTAATGAAATATGCAACCTGATAATGTGAGCTTCTCACCAAATAATATATAAATCAAAATCACATTTTAATTATAATTGAAAGGACATTTCCTTCAAAGCCTGACACCATACCCCACTCACCCCTATAAGACTATGCGCTCTACATAAGCATGGGGAATAGTTTCATACAAAGCGCTGTTAGCACATGGACTCATATTGAATGGAGGCGTCGATATCACCTCATTTAATATGGTCAAGGGGTTATGAATAGAATCCTTCTGTAATTTTTAAAACATTTGGTCAAAACTCTACAATAAGAACATTGTTGCTTTTAATATTGAAGAATCAATTAGAATTTGCAGTTTCTCTATTCAGAAATAAATTTTTAGAATTGAAATTCCCCATTTGAAAATCGCGATTTACAAAATTCTCAAAAATTGAAAAAAAAACTAACTGAAAATAGCCATTTGAAACCATATTTACGCAGTATGAAACCAATTTAGGTAGTCGATGTGAAGTAATTGTTCAAATTTTAGATCTCTAGTTTTCAACGGACCTTCACGTACGGCATACATAGAGGACGAAAATCACGAAATTTTGTCGGTGTCTGTCTGTATTTATGTCTGTGTGGTTACCTGATTGTTGCAGCCACGCTATCATTTGAAGAATCAGTCCAATAGAATTTTTCATTCCTATGAGAATTAGGAAAGTTATATACTTTTCAGCATTTTTAACATTTTCAAAAAACAGCAATGAGACTGTAATTATCAAAGTTGCATGTGCTTTGAGAACCGCCTTTAAAAACAAAATTGAAAAACAATTTCAGTTTAAATTTATTACTGTAGGCCGTGAGGGATTTAAACTACAGTTTTCGATTTAATTTGAAATATTTATGTTTAAAAAAATTAAGGTAAAATGCAGGCATCAAACGTATGAAAACGAGCGCGAAGCACGAGAACGTACCCGCGCGCCCTCGTCGTGCTCAAACTAGGCGCTAAGCCAGATAGGATTTGTTTTTGTCTTGATTGAGGGGTTAAAATGACTTGTTAAGTTTATCAAAGAGTATTAAATTCTGAGTCGACAATTTCAGAGAAGATGTGACACGTAGACGTCAGTGCAGCTCCATGTGCAAAATGAAAAGATTGGCAGTGTCAAGAATGTTGTACCTGGTTCGTGCAATTCATATGATGTTTGGTTTGGAAACGAGACTGACACAAGTAGACGATGACGTGTCTCGTTATTGCCGGATTTGCACAAGTCACACTATGTGTCGGTTTCAGGTACGCACCTATACTCATATATCTTCGTATTTACAGAAATCATAATATTCTCGTGAACTGAACATTCTTCGTGGCGATGAATAGAAAGAGTCGAGTCGAGGGCTCGGGATTAAAAAAAGGGGATGATACAGCATTTCACCCCAGGAAAATTGTACCGAAGCAGTAGAAGCTTACTTCAAACACAACGCAGATCACGCAGACAGCATTTTCTTTTCCTATTTTTTCTAAGTTATTATTTACTTTCTAGTGTCACAGAACAGAGTCTAAAGTTTATATGTGGAATATTCACAGTCGAGAAATTGGCTAATTTCATTTTTTTTTTTAATATTTTCATCTGAGACTGTCAACATAGAAATAAATAAATGATAAAAGTACTTTTATTCCCGGTAATAAGGCTTGCATCCAAAAGCAATATAAATTTCTATACCTAGGAATGCTGTTTCTGACCTTCTTTTAAGATTCTCATGATTTAGATGGAATGTCTTAGTTTCATGTGATTTTCGACCTATCCAGTTTTCGTCAATTCTCGACGTTTTGAGACCCCCTGAGTCAGAAAAAATAGTTTTTACGAACATGTCTGTCTGTCTGTTGTCTGACGATGCAATAACTTTCGAAGGAATTTTCTGATTCTTAGTTCTTTTTGAACACTGGTTTGTTTCGCAAAAAGACAGGTCCAGTTTGTTAACCAGCCAATATTTATGGCCTTAGCCAAAATTCTCCGTTTTCAAAAGCTCTACAAAATTGCTCTTGACTGTTTCTTTTAGTTTTAAAAAGAAGACAGTAAAAATACGTAGGTTTCGATAACAATGGATATTACGAATTGTAATAATATAAATTTATTGAAATGATACATTTTTCAGGGTGGCTGAGAATAAAATATAATGCAACATAAAAAACAAATATTAAAGTAATCATGATAAATAAAATTTTTACTTCAGTTTGCAATATCTCAATAAGCAATCCCAGGTCGAGGTACAGAAATGTAATATACATTTGATATAATAGTGTTGAACATACTGTAGAAAAGTTCACATTGTGGATAAAATCGAGTGCGAAGCACGAGATACGTGATGAGAATGTGTTCGTCAAGGCCGAAGGAGCTTTAACAAAAGAGAATTCACACTCACCAAATTATAGTTGTCGACGCTTTGACCATTAATTTTAAAAGGTCTGTGCACAAATGTGGGTGAAATGCAAAGGCCGAGCGTGAAGCGCAAGATAAATACATTATTGAGCGCGAAGCGCGAGAACCAACAGTTGCGCTCCCCAAGCGCGCTCAAAGTTGCAAGCGAAGCGAGCCGTGCGCAATGAGAATGTGCTCGCCCAGCGGGTAGATTTTTTTTATCCCTTATTAGGCAGCGATTTCCGACGGGTGTGAAGTTTGCTGCCCGAGCCAAGTGAGGACAGCAATCACACTAATCGAGGAACTGCGTTCTTCCCTTTGCATGTATACTTCTTTCATAACAAGCCTGCTGAAAGCTCGACTTAGAATTAGGCATTTCCAATAACATTTCTAATTTCCATGAGAAACGATTAAAAAATTTCATATATTCCAAAAAATTTTAAATTTTTTAAAAATTTGGTTAATTTCCAAAATTTCATATTTGTTAATAATTTGAGAAAAAGATGGAGATTTTGCAGATTACTGGTCCAAAAATAATTTATTATGTTGGTCTGAGAGATCCCTCAGTACAAAAGCATAAAGTTTCGGCAGCACTTCGATTGCCTTTTTCAAATATAAAAGATGGATATTTTGAGCCTGCATATGTTTTTGGCGTAAAAAGAGGTTATGTTGACATTATTCGGTGCAGTTTTGCGTTCTTGTAGAAGATACATGAAGTCGTGGTATGAAATACTCGCAATCAATTACTATTTATTTTTTGAATACCTATTTTGTGTATTTCCACCTGTGTAGTACGAACCTTCAAAATCAAAGTCGGCCCCACATTGTTGTCCAGGGTTGGGCCGACATCATCTTAAAAGATGGCCCATATATGGGACCAAATATCGGGCCGACTTTGAGAATCCAAAGGCGGTTGACCGTTATCATTTAGCTGCTTGGCCCGACCAGTGGCGCACAAAGTTGGACCGACCGTCCGACGGTTGGCCCGACCGTGGGCCAACGGTCAATTCGCACCTGGCTAACCGTATCTAAACTTGAGATCAAATTAAAAATATGAAAATTGAATTTTTCAAAATAGGTAAAGAGCTGTTCATTTGTGAGAAATATTGAATTTACTATTTCAACCCATTAACGACGAAGAACTCCGATCTTTTTATTCATTTTCAAGCTTTATTATTAAAATTAAGGAGTGGGAATTTTTGAACTAAAATCCTGTTTCCTAACATTTTCGGGTATGCTCTTTCAGAATCTGAGCTCAAAATTGAAATATTTAATTGAGAAAATTGAGTATGGCGTCCTCGATGTAATAATAATAATATTTTATCTATTATATATATTTGAATATTTTATATTAAGATATTATATTTCAGATATTGATTATTTTAATAATAATTTTTTTGGTGTTAATCTCTTCGCCTTTATACATAATTTTAATAATAATAATATGAAACTTTTCAGAGAAAATTTTGTTCATGATTTTTTTTCACATTGTAATCGCAAGAAAACTTCACGCTTTCTTCAACCATCGCACAGTGGGGTGAAATCGGAAATCGAGGTTCAAAATGACATTCAGAACGCAATTTTGCACCGATTTCAGTTTTCTTCTGTTTGAATAACTCAGAACTAAATTCTTTAAAAAATGGTCAGAGTAGATTTTTCATTTCTTTGTTTATTTAATTTTTATGTTAATGCAAACAACGGAGAAAGTGTCGATTTTAAAAATTTTATTTTTTATCTTCTAGATAAAAATTTTCTTATACGTCTCGTCCCTTGCGTTTAATGCACAAGGGTATGGGCAAGATAAAAAAATTGTCAACTTGCATAGTTAATTGTTATAAATAAATTGTGTTAACAAATAATCAACATTACAGGTTATTCGCCTTTAAAGTATATTTCCGCCCTGCAATCCATAGCTTTCATCGTTAGAATGATGCGTGGACATGAAAATTTAAGATTACTTGTTATTTGTTCATTTTATAAACAAATTATATAAACAAATGCACATTTTGGGCGATTTTGACCGGAAAGAAATAATTTTTCTCCTCACCTTGCTGAAATTACATTGCCAATGATTTGTTCTAAAAAAAAGTTTCTAACCCATCAATATTTGTTTATTTCATAAACAAATTAAATAAACGAATGCACATTTTCGGGTATTTTAGGTGAAAATAAACCGTTTCTTCTGCTGCCTTTGCTAAAATTATATTGGCAATAACGTTTCCTGGAAACTTTCTCCCCACCTATCAATATTGATTTTTTTTATAAACATAAAAATTAAATAAACAAAAAAATGAAAAATCTACTCTCACCATTTTTTAAAGAATTTAGTTCTGAGTTATACAAAAAAAAAAGAAAACTGAAATCGGTGCAGAATTGCGTTCTAAATGTCATTTTGAACCTCAATTTCCGATTTCACCTCACTGTGCATCGGTGCAAAAAAATAGTGTGGTTTGACAGTATACTTTTGATTTTCATCAGAAAAAACGTCATAATTTTCGAAATGGTGTTTTTTCACTTGAAATTTTTGAAAAAATATAGTTTTGTGGACGCTTCACTCAGATTCCAACGAATATTATTATATTATTCACTGAAAAGAATATACTCTTGTAAAATATTGCAACAAGTGAAATGAATACATGTGCATCACAAAAAATATGTTGATTATCTGAAATACTTTCAGTATAAAAATATTTCGAATATATTGAAACGGAAATATTCCCTATTCAGATAATATGTAAATCATTGAATATTCTAGTGGACACAATTTAATAAAAAAAACTGATACATAAAATGCTTTCAACAAATAACTACCTTAGTTATAAAAATTTTGTTGAACGCACAACATATTTCCAATACATAAAATATTCATTATATGGGTAATTCTAATTCAAATATATAAAAACTTAAAACCTAATATAACTTAATTTCGAATCTTCAGTATAAAAACCACGCATTCGCCAATAGAAAGATTATCGTAATAAAACTATCTGCATTGATTGTATCAAACTATCGATGATAATTTGTTTCAAGCGAAAAAGCAGAATAATCACTAATTTACGCACGGCAGTCGCGTGAAAGGGAGTGAAGGAAAAACTTTCTCGTTATGATCACGGACGGTTGACTCGATTGCACGCAGTGAGGCGATTGCTAATTTCGTTTTGATTGAATCATCCCCCTTCAATTTCACGCTACGCATGATAATTAATACTTTTGGATTACCGACGATCGTTAAACTAATTTCGGAAAAGCGAGAACTTTTATTCGTTAAAAAAAATATGCATTGCAAACGAACGCACTCAAATCTGCGATAATTCGTTTATATTTATTCAAACAAAATGATAGGGGATGATAGGGATGATGGGGCATGCTTTGAACAGATGGAATATATCTCGCTAAGACCAATGGAACAATTGTCCAATTTTTCTTTCAATTCTGGCTGAGGAAATAGATAAACAATAATACAATTTTATTAAGGGTATATGACAGTCTGCCATGTGGCCAATTATTACATGTCATCATATGTTGGAGCTTCATTATTATAGAACTGTTTATATTGTCTGACACATTCAAGAGTTCATTCTATTTGAATAACTCAATTGTATTAATTATATTTTAGCTTGGCCTCTAAAGCTCTTTTCTCAGTTGCATTCTAAATTATAACCGCTGCAAAGTAATTTGGAAGCGTTTATTATTGTATGGTGTATCTTTAATCGTGATTATTTCATGGACACTGTGCTTCCTTATTGAGAATTTTGTTGTATTCAAATAAAAAACTTAGGGTAAATAGTGTTGCAGGTAATTTCGTATTTTTACCTGTTCGTATTGGTAAAACACAAATATTACCCTCCATGGGCAGAAACTGTCTTTTGTTCTCATGAAAGTTGTCACCACCGTCTTGAAAATTGGAAGCCACTAGCTTTGAATCGCTGAAGTGAAGTTAGCTGATGGTTGGTGTAACAGGCAAATCGAATCAGTGCGGCTTCATAAAGGTTGTTTTGCCGAATTGATAGAACTGTCAAAAGTTACCCACAAGCCTGGGTAAAACCAGAAAAATACCGAGAAGTCAGGGAAAGTTTACCCACGTGGGGTAATTTTTGTTGCAGGTAATCTTTACCCCGAAATCCGGGTAAAGTTTACACTTAGTTTTTTCTGTGTTTATTGCAGGGTACCACTAAGAGCAACTGCCATCTAAAAAGAAAATGTCAATAGCCTCCAGTAGAACCGCGGTAAAACACACCTATGGCCACGTCTCACATCCGTGAGATGGGTGGTCACAGGGCACGAAAAAATCACAACGACAGGCCGGCGAAACCCTCGTGTGTCTTGAGGACCCGAAGCGACCCAAGGATGACAGCTTTCTGCATCCATCTCGCAAGTGCCTTGGCATATTTTTGGCACGCGGGTATGGCTTTAAGGTTACGAACCAGTGATAATTTAGCACCTCCGAGAGCACCTATCACAAGGACAATTACTCGTACCGAATATTTTGGGTACAGTCGTTGCAGCTCCCTTTTAAGGTCTTGATACCTCTCCTCTTTTTCTTTTTCCTTTGCAGTGATGTTGTATTCGGACGGAGCCGAGAATTCGATAACGAATATCGTTCGTTTCTCGAAGTCTTGGAGAACAATGTCAGGCCTCGAGTGCGCAACGGAGACTGCTGCCCGAAAATCGTAGTTCCAGAAAATCTGGCACTTCTCGTTTCAGACAATTGACTCTATATCCCTTGGAGCGTTCGTCAGGGCAGGGTCGCGACCAACACCGTAAGAGCATTATGTCTGTAGATATACGTTGTTCCTGCGTGGGTCGGACACCCCGATAGTATGTGTTGTAGGTACTCAGCGTGTGCATGACACGCTCTGCACCTATCACTGGGAACTTCTTGACATAAAATGCGGGCGCGGTATGCTAAGGTGGAGATTACACCGTCCTGGCATGCGAAAATAAAGCCCTCTGTACCTGAATTGAGCCCTGATGATTTGCGGAAAGCAAAAGTTTGCTCCTTTGACAAGGATTGTTTTTCTACATTTCTGTGAAAGTTTCCGTTCATATGCTTGTCGAGTAGCTCTTGGTGAAATTTTCTAACCTCTGCTTTCTTTACTTCGGCTTTTAGACGTGAAGCATCTAGATGGAGTAATGCACTTTCCGCACTTCTGGTGTTGAAATTCAGGCCAAGGGTCTCGGCAGCTTGCTCCGCGGCTTTGTAAAGGAACGCTCCTTCGCCAATTATCTCGTGGTTTCTGACCATCTTTAGGAGAGGATCTCTGCCATTCGCAACTATGTAAGCTGTACTTAAAACAATTCGGTTACGAAGACATTGGAGATTCAGAAGTCCGCGTCCGCCTTGACGGCGTGAAATGTATAATCGCGGAACTGACGAATTGATATGCAAGCTTTTATGCATATACATGATCTCACGCGTGGTGACATCAAGGGCCTTAAGCTCGTTCTTCGTCCATTGAACCACCCCAAACGAGTAGAGTAGAACCGGGACGGCAAGCATGTTAGTCGCAGATACCTTGTTCAACGCCGACAGATTGGAAGACCAAATCTGTCGAAGAAGATGCTTGTATCTGCTTCGGAGAGACTCCTTCACTGATGTTACGTCCTGAATGCGGCTTTGAGGCACGCCCAGGTATGTATTTTTCTCTCCAGTGTTAAGATGTCTAATAACACTTATATCCACAAGCTCAGGGTGCTTGGGAACGCCAGTAATCTTTCCTTTCTTCAAATGACGGTTGGCACACTTGTCCAAACCAAATTCCATCCCAATCTCTCCTGTGTAGTTCTTAACGATATTTATAGCAGTTTGGAGTTTGCTTTTACCAGCGGCATAGATCTTCAGGTCATCCATATAAAATACATGAGTGACCTTATGCTCACGCTGATTAGTGTCGCCACAGAGGTATCCAGGAGAATTTCGTAGTGCGAGAGATAGAGGCAGAAGTGTGATGCAAAAAAGCAAAGGGCTCATACTATCCCCTTGAAAGACACCCCTCTGGAAGGTGACCTTGTTCGTCGTCAGACGATGATTCCTAGATGAGATGGTAAATCTAGTTTTCCAAAGAGGCATCAATCTCTCTATGTATCTCACCATGTGTGGATGTACCCTCAAGCTTTCCAACAGATAGATGATTAGTCTATGAGAGGTGGAATCGAAAGCTTTCCGGTAGTCAATCCAGGCCATTGACAGGACGCGCTGATGGGCGGCAGCGTCTTTACAGACACACCTGTCAATTAGCAGGTTTTCTCGACAGCCTGCTACACCTTGTAACGAGGCTTTCCAATTTTATCCGTGTGCTTCACGGCTAATCA
>CAKNXH010059472.1:0-24705 GCA_932178445.1 Andricus quercusramuli
ACCGGGACGGCAAGCATGTTAGTCGCAGATACCTTGTTCAACGCCGACAGATTGGAAGACCAAATCTGTCGAAGAAGATGCTTGTATCTGCTTCGGAGAGACTCCTTCACTGATGTTACGTCCTGAATGCGGCTTTGAGGCACGCCCAGGTATGTATAGGTCTCTCCAGTGTTAAGATGTCTAATAACACTTATATCGACAAGCTCAGGGTCCTTGGGAACGCCAGTAATCTTTCCTTTCTTCAAATGAATTTTGGCACACTTTTCCAAACCAAAGTCCATCCCAATCTCTCCTGTGTAGTTCTTGACGATATTTATAGCAGTTTGAAGTTTGCTTTTACCAGCGGCATAGATCTTCAGGTCATCCATATAAAATACATGAGTGACCTTATGCTCACGCTGATTAGTGTCGCCACAGAGGTATCCAGGAGAATTTCGTAGTGCGAGAGATAGAGGCAGAAGTGTGATGCAAAACAGTAAAGGGCTCATACTATCCCCTTGAAAGACGCCTCTCTGGAAGGTGACCTTGTTCGTCGTCACTCGATGATTCCTAGATGAGATTGTAAATCTAGTTTTCCAAAGAGGCATCAATCTCTCTATGCATCTCACTATGTGTGGATGTACCTTCAAGCTTTCCAACAGAGAGATGATAAGTCTATGAGAGGTTGAATCGAAAGCTTTCCGGTAGTCAATCCAGGCCATTGAAAGGACGCGCTGATGGACTGTAGCGTCTTTACAAACACACCTGTCAATCAGCAGGTTCTCTCGACAGCCTGCTACACCTTTTTTCGAGCCTCGTTGTTCGTACATCTCTCGCCATACAGGCTCAATTCGTCGAACAATCCTGTTGTTTAGGACAGCTGTAAAGATCTTATACAGTGTGTTCAAACAAGTTATTGGCCTGTAATTCTCCGGTTTGGACAAGTTGCCTTTTTTCGGTAGGAGTATAGTACGTCCTAACACCAGCCACTGTGGAATGGGCGTCTCCGACTTTAAATATGAGGTGAATATGCGGGCCAAATGTTGGTGGATAGAAGTAAACTTCTTCCACCAAAAGTTCTTGATACAATCTGGTCCAGCACCGGAAAAGTTCTTCGTGCCTCTAAGTGCTTTTTTCACCTCTTCGGCAGTGACTGATGGGCACTCCTCATCAGATTTTATGAGGTTGTCGCAAAACTCCTTGAAGCGGATGATATTGTCAGTATCTTCTTTCAACTCTAGTGTTTTCGGGATCTTGTACACCTCTCTCCAAAAAGTCTCTACCTCCTTGGGCTTGGGTGGATTTTTTACAAAAACAGGGGGATCACTGAAGAGGCGTGATGGGTCAGCAAGAAACTGTTGATTCTCCCTGATCCATCTCTCCCTCTTCTGTATCCTCCTCCTTGCGTCAGATAACAGCCTTATTTTGTCAACAATATGCTGCTTGATTGTCAGCAGCTTTGACTTGTTCAGTGTGTGATTCAAGGTCCTTAGTTCTTGGGCGAACTTTCGAACCCTTTCCGTGAACGGTTTACCAGATGTTATGTAGTCAATCACACATTGAACACGGGACGCATTCTGTCTTGCCCATCCAATTTTCTTGTTCAGTTGATGCAAGCGTCTTTTGGTCTTTTGATCCATCGTCGGTTTCAGCCTTCGATTTGAATCAGCCAAAGCTCTCGCAGCACCATAAACTGAGCAATTGATGGTCCAGAGGTCGGAATCTTGCGAGATATCTCGACGAAGGGAGGTATCCATTTCAGCCAGATCTTGGGGCTTAGGAGGAACTTGCATGTTGATGTTCCTCCTTGTACTGAAATTGCGATCATCTTCCAGAAGGTGCCTGGTTTCTGCGGTTGGTCTTAATGTCGTTTCATCTTCGTCTGCAGCTTGTTCAAGCAGCGGTTGAGGAAGCGCTCCGCGTACATATCCATTTTTCCGGAGGTAGTCGGCTTGATTTCGCAAAGACTGATGCGAAACGTGTTGAAGCTCTGGGTGTTTCTCGCACCACAGAGTATGCATACGTGCCATAAAGCCTCCGCGAACAGGGATAATACTGGCATCGTAGCAGTCTAGCACGTCATTCTTAAGTTGATCCGTCCACTCAATGTGGGCGTTTCGCCGGTTCGTCGTCGTGTTTCCATCTAAATTATTTTCAGCACCCCGAACTCTAGCATGATCGGCATTGTTTGCCGATCCATTGTCGGGTGCTCTGCGCGTTCGATCGTTTTGAACCGCATCTACAACTTTTTGGTGGTTTGTTGGTTTCATTGTTGTTCCCACGAGCAGCTAGGGAAAGGGTTTGTCAATCCTTGTAGAGCCCCGCATGCAAGGATAAGGCTGTACTCTGAGACGTCGCCCGGTATCCCAGAGTCACCGTTAAAGACACCTCACCCAGGTGCCATATATATATATATTTAAAGCTATACCTGCGTGTCAAAAATATGCCAAGGCACTTGCGTGATGGATGCAGAAAGCTGTCATCCTTGGGTCGCTTCGTGTCCTCAAGACACAGGAGGGTTTCGCCGGCCTGTCGTTGTGATTTCGTCGTGTCCTGTGACCACCAATCTCACGGATGTGAGACGTGGCCATAGGTTTATTTTACCGCGGTTCTACTGGGGGCTATTGACATTTTCTTTCTAGATGGCAGTTGCTCTTAGTGGTAACCTGCGGTGGTTGTTTAACTTTTTTTTAAATTATATATATATATATATATATATATATATATATATATATATATATACATACATACATATGTATGTACATATGTATGTACTACATATCCCTGCACAGCTGCAGGGATATGTAGTAGATATATATTAGGGTGGTTAAAAAAAATCGACTATTTTTTTTTCTCCGAAACCCCCTCATAAAAACTTCTGGACAGATGTAAGAAAACGCCTGTAAAAAGTAAAGCTCTTAATATTAATATTTAGAGGTCGCTTATCGCAAATTTCTATTTCCCATTTAAATAGCATGTGCAATTTTTTTTTTTAATTTGGAGTTTTGTAACTCTTGAACGGCTTGACGAATTGCTAGGAACATAACATATTATTGCAGGGAATTCAACGCTCTACAAAAAAGGTCTGATATGATTTTTTCATAAATTTATTCTTTCAAAAGTTATTTAAGGTTAAAGTTGAACACATAATAAATTTATCGTTTTTTTCTCAATTTTTGGCAAAAATTCGAAATTTATCACTAATGATCGTAATCGTTTTTTCGGAAATTTTATAGTTTGAAATTTGCTCTGAAAAAAACAATAATCTAACTCAAATCATCACATTATCAAGTTTAATGATTTAAAAGTTATTTGTTATTAAAAGCGGAACAATAAAAGACAAATTTTCAAATAATATTAAACTTGATAATGTGATGATTCGGGTCAGATTATTGTTTTTTAGAGAACATTTTAAACTATAGAATTTCCGAAAAAACTATTAAGATAATTAGTGAAAAATTTCAAATTTTTGCCAAAAATTGAGAAAAAAACGATAAATTTATGATGTGTCCAACTTTTACCTTGAATAACTTTTGAAGGAATATATTTATGAAAAAATCATAAGATAACTTTTTTGTAGAGCGTTGGATTCCCTGCAATAATATGTTATGGTATTCACAATTCATTAAGCCGTTCGAATGTTACAAAAATTCAAATTAAAAAAAAAATTCACATGCTATTTAAATGGGAAATAGAAATTAGCGATAAGCGACCTCTAAATATTGATATTAAGAGTTCTAATTTTCACAGGCGTCTTTTTAAACCTTTCCGGAAGTTTTTATGTGGGGGTTTCGAAAAAAAATATAGTCGATTTTTTTGAACCACCCTAATATATATATATATATATATATATATATATTCTTCCATATAATACTCATAAAAACTAGGATATACTCATATACTTAATCTATACAAAATTATAAATGTATAGCAGATTCCGCAAATGATTTGGTTAGTTCGAAAATTGGAATACTCTTTTCTTTGCATCTCTTCTTAGACATAAATTAATATATATATATATATATATATCAAAGAAGAGATTAATATATATATATATATATATATATATATATCAATAATATATCAAAGAAGAAAAACATTCAAAAAGGAAGTGTAGCAGCTGGTGTCATACGTGTCCTGACTTAGGATTATGGATTTACATTACAAATATTATTTTTTAGAAATAAGGTATGCAGGTGTCAAGATTACTTTGACAAAATTTTCAAATAATCGTACGCGATCGCCATGAGAGAAGATGATGGGGGTAGAAAACTCCACCTGTGCTTCCTTTTGCAGTTTCACACCTTGCGCTAGATAAGTGAAGATAGGCAGCTGAGTCTCTGATGTCTTTACGCACACCTAATGCCGCAGTCATGTACGCTGCAGTACCTGCTTGGAATATCATATCGCCCCGTCATATATTCCCGCCCCCGCCCCTGCTTCATAGCAGTTGACAAGAGACTTTATTTTATTTGCAAAGATGAGGAGGCTGCAGGTGCCGCAGCTCTCTTATCTTGTGTGCTCAGGAATTTCGACGCAGCCGTCTTTCACTCGTCTGGCTTTGTTTATCACCTCCTATGTTCTATCCCTCTAACCCTCAATCTTCACCGCTTTCTCTGCAGATACAAGAAATTATTTATCAATCCTAATAGGTGTTGTAAATAGAATGTAGCAGTCTATTATTCGACTGTGAAAGGTAGTTTGAGGTACGTGAAATCACTTTCATTCTTCAAGATCTGTAAACCGTAAACGATCTTTTTTTGTGGCAAATAAAAAACATTATTCTTGAAAAAGAGCCAAGTTTGAGTTCAGGCTATTTTTGAGCTGGATTGGTATCCGATAATTCCTTGAGACACCTATTCTTAATATGTATCTCTATTCTAGTCGTGTACATGGGCGTTTGCACGAAAGGTGTCATTTTTCTGTCACCGTGATACTACAGGCAAACCTACACAAAATACAAGTTATATTGCATAAAAATTTACATACAGACTCCCTGAAATAGGAACAAAAGTTTACAGTCATTACAGAAACCCTCATTAAAAGATATAACATTTATAATAGTTGGACAAAATCCCAAAGAGGTACCTGTGTAATATTATAATACAAATTGAATGCTTTGTATGCTCACAGCTTTTCTCAGCAATGTTTGAAAATTCTGAGAAAAATGATGCTAGTTCAGTGAAGCACAGGCTACTGAAATTTCATGGATTTGACATTGTGCTCTCATTTACAACTCAGCAAAAAAATCTCAAAGTCGTGTCACCGCTTTTACAATTCAAATGTCCGCTCCAAGGTCTGTAGTTGTGGAAAGTGCGCGCAACTACCCAGGTCGAAAATCTTTCCATTTTGTATTAGATTTAGGTGTCCAGAAATAACTATATATAAAAAAAGAAGATGTGTTTCTAAAATTATTGAAGAGTCACACACTCAAATATTGAAAAATTTGAATTTGGCGAAAAAATGCCCCCTCCATCATCGTACTTCACTCAAAAAATATTTGAAGCACACTTTTCTATGCGCACGGAAATTAAACAGTGTGTTTGGCCGTAGAAGTATTTCGGTGGCCAAGAAACGAACACGTAAGGAAAATTCTGTGCCTTAAAAATCATGTGCATTTTGTATGAATCAAAGTTAAAATATGTATATATAAATGGCTTTTCTTCAAAAGTTACATATCAACAAAAAAATGTTGTTCTACAAAAACGTTCAATTTCATTGAGAGGAATAACTTTTGTCTAAAACTTTTTTCCAGTAAATTATGATAAGTTGAACCTTCTTTAACAAATTGTATTAGAGAAGAGTTTAAGAAAATATGAGAAGTTGTAGGCTCCGGAAGCAACGATCATGGTTCTAAGAACCATTCTTCTTTCGTTCATCCACTTCTGCTCCTTCTGTCCTAGAAGGTAGGCAAGAGCGGCAGACGGGAGAAAGAAGAAAAAAGGAAGAATAAGAAAATATTATCATTCATCATTATTTATGTATTTATTATGTTTAAATGCATATTATTAAGAATAAACCTATTATTAATTATTTTTATACATATAAATAATACATATATACTTATTTCTAAAGTTTCTTGAAAGTGATATATTTGAGTAATGTCAGGGAGAGAAACAGTAACATTATTATATAATACTCTATAAATCTGAATCAGTGAAAAGTCACTGATTGTCAGTGAAATCTCACTGATTCAAATAGCTAGAATCCGGTCACTGACAACCAGTTCATTCAGTGAAAGTTTCACTTTGGAGAGTTGGCAGCACTGCACCACGTCAATTTAGCAGTCATAATAAAATAATATTTTAGTAGATTCAATTAAATAACCATAGCAAAAACTTAAAACCCATAAATTTGATCGAATATGTATTGAAAAAATGTGAAAAGATTTGATGCTTCTAAATGACAAAAAACCTCACATATTTCTTTACTTTCAAGATTCGGCTGTCATGTACACACCCGTCAAGTAAGTACTTTTTATACGAGTCATAGTATATTCTTCCCGCAGTAAATTCAGCACACTTACAGTCCAAAGATTTAAAAATTTATTTGTTGACAACATTATTTTGGCTGATTATTTATTTTAAATTAATTTCACTGATTAATCAGTGAAATGTCCAACTACTATTTCAATCAGTGAATTTTTCACTAAATCATATTTAGACAGTATATTAAATTGTATCTATATTCGAAATATACACTGTAAAAACTATGGTTCCATTTTATTTGAGCATCATTTTTTAGCGTCCTGTTATAATGCGTATTTTTTTGAAGCCTTCGTTCGTGCTATTTTACTTTGCTAACTTCAGATTGAAAAGTGGTACGTACTAGCGAACTAAAATAATACACAGGGCAATTGTTTTGATTTTTTGCAACTTCAAGCTTAAGAGAAACAGAAAACATTTGAAACAGAAAAAATTTGATTTTCACTTCGGTCCTGTTTCGATCCACAAAACTTGTACTAAAACGTAATTTAGTGGCATCAAAATAAAGTGGCATTAGAATAGAGCCACTCAAAGACTATATTTTTGTAGGACTGTTTCAATACCGAAAACTAGCCTTGAAATGATACTTTTTTTTACAGTGTAATATCACACTGAGTAACCTCCTATTTGAATAAATGATAAAAATGATTCAAAGTTTAGTATACTTGTGTAACAAAACATGGAAAAATGCTGAATTATTCGAGTTATTCATATTAATTTACTGAAATTTGACATTTTCATAATAGTCTTTAATAAGTTTCAGTAGAAAAATTAGTATTTTGAATACGAAATGTTATGAATCTGTATTTGAAAAATTAATCGTACTAAAAAGTGATATGGTGCTTACTAGTTTGTCTGAAAGTAATTTCAATAAACAAGAAAGTGAAAATTATGATCTCTTCAGCTTATTTCAGAAATTGAAATTATGAATATGAAAATGCCAGGAACCTGCGACCCATTACTACAAATTAAAACTTGAGTTTCGATTTTTCGTACAGTGCTGTTTCATTATGTTCCTGAGTATGTCCGAGCAATCTCGATTTTTGCCGAAAGCGTTCGTGCCGAAGAATAAGTCACTAACAAAGTTTTCCGTATACAGAGTGTATCAACTATTGAACTCTTGAAGCTAAAGATTTTTTAAATTGAAAAAAAAAACTGAACTCTAAATTAAATTACTCAAAGTGGGATTCTTGAATTTTAAACTTTTAAAACTGAATACTAAGTTTTTTTTTCAAACAATTCTGATGAAGTGAAAGTGTTGTCATTTTCAATTCTCTGGATTGAACAATGAATCAACAAATTGTTAAATGTTTTAAATGATATCTTCTTAAGCTAGAAACATTAACTTTTTAAATGAGAAGTTAAGGGGGTAGAATGGTAACTAAATTTCAAAAACTCGATTTTTTTGTTCTTACACATTCCGAAAGTAAAATATATTGAGAGTATATTGTAAAAATTTTAGATTGAAATATGAAAAATTCACGAAGCTACAGCACATAGTGGAGAGCGCTTCGTAGTTGCGCGCTGTAAGCTGCACAACAGCAGCAAACGGTCGGAAGGCAACGTTTGACGATTCTAAAATAGCCAGATCGAGTCTTATCGCAGAAAAAGTTGCTGAAAAACGGAAGGCTTGCTTGTATGCACTAGGCATAGCCGATGAGTGCAGGAGTTTTCTCAAAAAAATCTGTTATTAAAGCTAAACGCGTTTTTCTCAAAACAACGTTTTTTCGGTCGGCCCGGGAAATTAAAAATATTCTATTCTTTTTTTTTCTTTTTTTTCAGTTCATTATTTTCTGATTTATAGCCCGATGTCCGAGGAAAAAAGTTAAAAAAAACGTATTTTTTTAGAAGTCCGCCATTTTGTTATTTTTCACTCAAAATGAAAAATCCTCATTCAGACCAGAATGACAAGCGTACAGAACAATAATCAACTCGATTTTTTTTATTCAGATGCCCTGAAGTGGCGCAACCACCCGGGCCAGCCATATACCTTTTTTTAAGATGCTCACTTTGTCCGTAAAAAAAACCTACAAAAATTTTGTAAACTAAAAAAAAGTTTTTTTTGCACAGTTTTATATATCAATAATAACATATAAAAAATTTGAAAAAATTGCATTTTGTTTTATTTTATTTTTGAAATCGCGAAAACAGCTTTAAAAAAAGTGTCAGTTACCAGACTACCCCCTTAAATTATTTTTATTTTGAGTAGCTTCAAATCGATAATTGTTCCAACCATTTTTTTTCAATACTTTTAGACATTTTCTTACAAAAATTTTGTTTAAATAAAAAATAATATGTATGTATGTATGTATGTATATTTGAACTCTCCCTTTTACGGGTTCGAGGGCCTCCGCTCCCTGTACATATATTTACATTTCATCCTTAGTCTACCTTAACCGCTACTTATTTTCTAATCCAACGCCTTACATAATGACAATCATATTATTACTACTCTTAGACTACAGACAATGAGCGATCTTCCCGGGCTTCCGTTTTCTCTTACCATCAAATTCATTTAGACCGATTTGAACATTAAAAATTTTTACTCTTTATTTTCCTTTACACAGGATTACCCGTTTGGCTCTACCCTGATCTCTTGCTTTCTCTTATTTCTTCCAGTTTTTTCATCCACATCACTCCCTGTCCATTACCATCCAAAATCCATCTGATACATTCATCCACACTCAACTGTCCATCTTCCTCTCCTGTACATCTCTCTAACACATGTGCCCATGACTCCACTTCGTACCCACATACTCTGCACAGATTTTCCTCTTCATCCAACCAATATCTACAAGCTCTCACTCCTTCTCCCATTCTAAACCGTATCACCCTATTCCATTTGTCTTCCTTTTTCATCTTTTGCAAATATTCTGGTTCCGTCACCCCTTTGACCATCATATACCATCTATTGTACTTCGAATCCATAATCTTTCTCCATCTCTCTTCTCCTTGTCTTACTAATAGCTCTAATTCAATCTTCTGCCAATCCAGAACCCCTTCCTGTATATCACAAACACTCTTCATTTTTTTCCTTTCTTCCTCCCATTTTGAATTTCCCCAATTGCCTCTCGTCTCCTTGTTCCGAACTTCGTCCAAGCATACTTGTGCTATTCTACTCCCCTCTCCCCTTTTCAGCTTCTCTTCAAACCTCCAGGCTCTCTTAATTTGTCTAGTTACCATTTTTTCCCTTCCTAGTTCTTCCCTTATCATGTATCCTGGACAACTCCAACTAACCCCCATTACCCATCTCAGAAATCTCTCATGTATGCTTTCCACTTTCCTATGTTCCTTCCATCCCCAAACCTCCACTCCATAACACAACACCGCCCAAACCAACGCATCAAACAACCAAACCCTCATTCTCCAATCGTCCTTGAACCTTCTCTTTCCTATACCCCATACTTGGCCCATTACTTTACTCGCACTTTCAATTCTTTTCCTCACCTGCAAATCGTTTCCCCCTCCTGACTCAAACCAAAAACCTAGGTAACAGAACTCCTCCACAATTTCCACTGTTTGTCCGTTCATCTTCCAAACGTAACCTATTTTGGTCTTTTTATTTCTGAAGCACATCACCTTGGTCTTCCCTACGTTCACCGTCAGTTCTTTTCTTCCCACGTACTCTTCGAAAATTCTTATCATTAGGTTCATCCCCTTCTCATCGTCTGCTATTAGAACTACGTCGTCCGCGTATGCTAGGGAGTATAGTTTGCTATTACCCAGGATCGTCCCCCCTTTCCCTTTCTCCTTTAGCTTCTCCTCTAGGTCTGCCAGCAGCAAATTAAAAAGTAGTGGACTCAACGGGCACCCTTGCCTTAGACCTCTTCCTGTCCAGAAAACCTCCCCTTTTGTGTATATAGAAGAAGAGGGGAAGAGGAAGGTTGGAGAGTAATAAGGAGGTGGATGGAGGAAAAGAAGGAAGAATTGGTTTTGATAGGAGGTGACTTAAATGCCTGGACTGGCGAGCAAGGGGGAGGGATTTGGGATGAAGAAAAGGAGGCATATATGAGGAGCTCCAAACATAGGGAGATAGACCGGGAGGGGAGGAAGTTACTAGACATAATAGGAGAAACCGGATGGTTTATATGTAATGGCAACATGAAAGGAGATGAGAAAGGAGAGATTACATTTATAGGTAAGGGAGAAACAATAATAGACTACATCTTGGCAGAAGAAAGAATGAGTAATATGATATGCAGTATGAATGTAGGGAATGAGATAGGGTCAGAACACTTCCCAGTAATAGCTACACTGAAAGGGGGCGTCCATAAGCGTGGAAGAGGGAGAAAGGAAAGAGGGGGGGAAAGGGACACGAAAATGGGAGTCTGGGGGGTAGATAAATTAAAAGTGTTTGAACAGAAGATGGAAAAGGAGAATGTTAGATATGAAAAGGAGGAGGGGGTAGACTCGTTAATTAAAAGGTTGAAAGGGTCGATTGAGAAGGTGAAGAATGAGGTAGGTACAAAAGAAGGAAGAGAAGAGGGAAAGAGAGGATGGTGGGACGAGGAATGCAGGGAGAGTAAGGAGAGAATGAAAGAGTCTGTAAAAATGTGGAGGAAAGGAGAAATAGAGAAGGCGGAGTACAACAGGAGAAAAAGAGAACATGAGAAGATGCTGGAAGGGAAAAAGCAAAGGGGAAAGGAGAAATACAAGGAAGAAGTAGAAAAAGCAATCAAAGAAGGTAGGGTCTGGGATGTGATAAACAGGGAAAGAGGAGGAAGGAAGGGCGTGAATGAAGAAATAGAAATGGATGAATGGACGGATAATTTTAAGGGTCTGTTAGGGGGAGAACAAAATAGGATCAAAGGGGAAAATAGAAAGACAGTCCAGGGAGAAACGGAGGAAGCGAACGAAATAACAAGAGAAGAAGTAAATGAGGCGATAGATAGACTGAAAAGAAACAAGGCCAAAGGAGAGGATGGTATGGAGAACGAAGCGATAAAGTATGGAGGAGAAGGGATTAGGGAAGTGATGTGGAGGATATGCAACAAGGTCTGGAAAGGAGAAGGGTGGCCGGAGGAGTGGATGACAGGGCTGGTAGTACCGCTTGTTAAGAAAGGGGAGGGTAAGAAGGTAGAAGAGTACAGAGGGATCACTCTCATGCAAGGGGGCTATAAAATATACACAGAAATTCTAAGAAAAAGGTTAGAGAATCAGATAGAAGAGAAACAAAGTATCCCACACAACCAGACGGGATTTAGAAAAGGGATGGGGACAATAGACAACATTTACGTACTCAACTACTTGGTTAACAGAAACTTAGGGAGAAAAAGAGGGAAATTAGTCGCTTTGTTTGTAGATTTCAAAGCAGCTTTTGACTCAGTGAATAGAAAAGTGCTATGGCAGGCAATGAAAGAGAGGGGAATAAAAAATAATATAAAATCTTCTGAACAATATAAACAAAAAATGTTTATTACCTTAAAATATTTCGAAAACCTTGAATACTTCTTAAATTTTATTTTAAAATCATCAAAAAACTACAATTCGTTTTAAATGTTTTGAAATATTTTCAAAACTTCTAAATATTTTTTCAAATGATTCAAAAAGGTGTTAATTAAGGTCTTAACAGAATCTTAAAACAAAATATTTTTATATTTGTAAAAAAATTTTCTTGAAAACAAAATTTATCCAATAAATTTTTAAAAAATGTTTAAAAAAATGTTGTCGAATAAAAATTATTGCAAAAAATTTTTGAAATCAATTTTTTACAATTATTTTTTGAAACTACATATTTTCCTTCAAAGAAAACTTAATCAGGTCGTTGAAACCTCTCCATCACAAATTTTCCCTCCCCTACTCCACCTATTTTCTCCTCCGCCAGATTCTTTTTTGATAATTTTGGAAATCTTTGAAAATATTTCTAAATATTCTCCTAAAATTAATTTTTCAAAATAAAAAGTCCTTTTCAATTTTCCCAGGAATCGTAAGATTTTTTTTTTCATAAACCTTTCACAATTCTTAAAAAAACCTCTAAATTTTTTGTTCCAAACCTGAACAATGTACATATTTAAAAATTATTTGAAATCATTTCAAGATTTACATTAATTTTGAATCTTTTCAAAACTTCTTTTAAAACAAACATCTCTTGAAATTACTCAATTTTTTTCTGAATTGCTAAGTCTTCAATTGCTATTTATACATCAAAGTTTAACAATGTCACTTACAAATTAAAATTTTTCAAAATGAAAGTCTTTTTTAATTTTCCTAGGAATCATAAGATAAATTTTTTTTCTTATAAAACCTTTCAAAATTCTTAAAAAGCTTATAGATTTTTTGTTCCAAACCCACGAAAAATGTACATTTTTTTTAATTATTTGAAATCATTTCAAGATTTACATTAATTTTGAATCTTTTCAAAACTTCTCTTAAAAAAAACATCGTTTGAAATTGCTCGATTTTTTTCTAAATTACTAAGTGTTCAGTTGCTATTTATACATCAAAATTCAACTACGTCGCTTAAAAATTAAAAAATTCAAAATAAATGAATTAAAATTGTAATATTGAAAGTTTTTAGTTCTTTAAAAGTTTCACGATTTAAGGCTTTACATTTAAAAATGTCCAGTTTTTAATATTTGATTTATAATTGCTCGATTTCGATTTACAAAAAAAAATTCGATTTCAACCCCATTTAATTTTTAATTGTTTAAGTCGTCAAAATTGCATTAAAAATTCTCTAATTGACAATTTAATAATTATAATAATTTATTAATATGTCATCATGTGATATATTTTCCTGGTCTCCAAAAATTCCAGGTCATTTCCCGGTTTTCCAGGTTTCCTGGATCAGTAGCCACCCTGATTAACTTTCATACGTCATCTTCAATATTTAATTTAAAATTTTCAGCTCAGTATGAAATTTCAATTATTTGATTTTAAATTAAATATTTTAAAATTATATAAATATTTTTCTATTTTTAATTCGGAAATAGAAGCTTCTCATTCCCGCTGACTAAAATTAACATTCCCTGATACAAATTTCTTTCAGCGTCTTCCATATATGTAACCTTCAAAAATGAATTAAATTGCATGTAGATTAATATGCCCTCTGGTATTATTCTTGTGAATAATAACAAATTTTCACTTTTAATTCAAAATCTTCATTTGAATTTGGCGGGAGTTTTAATTCATATTTTCTCAATAGGAGTCGCATGGGCCCTCCTCAGTAAGGTCATATTTTTCTCGCAAGCGCTATTATATTTTACGTTTAGTATACATATAAACGATTTTCCTGCTCGGTGGGTTACTATCACCACTACGCAGCGCGTCCTCGGGTTGCGGATAGAGGAACGGCCTGTAAGGCTGAACAGCCCCTATGGTTAACTGCGAATACAAGAATAAGCAGTCGCGGATAGCCGATAGGAACCAGTCGTGGGTGTGGTGAGCCCAGCCAAAGATATTGGCCCAGCACTGGTAGAAAATAGGTATACGACGACCATGGCTTGGGAGCACCCACCCATTCACGCTCATACGCAATGGGTGGGTCCTGGCAGGCCGAGGTGCAGCGTGTATCCAGCTAGAAACAACTACCCGAACCAAAACTAAAAATCTTGTAAGGGAAAAATCCTGCTGACCATTGGACACCGCAGCGATGACACTGCCCGCAAGGGATGTGTGGAATGATTCGCCTGTATAGGGCCAAAGGGCTTGATAAAAATGAATAATTTATAATATAAATATCACCAGATGCTAGTAGGCGCGCTGCCTTGCAGGGGGATGTTAGGATACGAGGATGGAACTGTAATGTGTCTGCCGACAAGTTGACATGGTCCTTGTCAGAGTTAGAAAGCTCCCATACTTAGACCTAGGGAGGTATGGGGGTTATCACTCCTGGGACAGTGGACAATAGGATCCTATCGTGCGGATTATCTTGAAACTACCATGGCTAACTTGCAAAAACAAAAAACTACAGTTAAAGATCTAAGGGTGGGAACTCTAAACACGCGTCGTCTAAATACCGGCGGATTTAGCGAACTCATTAAGATAGCAAAGGATTACAAAACTGATTTGATAGCACTTCAAGAAACCTACTGGCCGGGCGATTTCGCGTCAATTTCTAAGGATAACTATACTTTTCACTATGGGGGAGCTAAGGGGCGTACACTGGGGACCGGTTTTCTTATTAATAAACGAATTTCGCAAGCGGTTATCGACATTCAATTCATTAACGATCGGTTATCATACATTGTACTAAAGGGTAATTTCAGAAAACAGGGGTTAATCAACGTGCACTGCCCCACCGAGGACAAAGACGAAGACACTAAAGATCTTTTTTACGAAACAATCGAGCAGGTTTTTGACCAGTTTTCAAGTTTTGACGCAAAAATAGTATTGGGAGATTTCAACGCGAAAATTGGAAAAGAACCGATGTATAGGCCTACAATAGGATCAGAAAGTTTGCATGACGTCAGTATTGAAAATGGAACTAGAGTAATAAACTTTGCAGCTTCAAAGAACCTCGTTGTCAAAAGCACATATTTCAAGCTTAAAAATATACATAAGGCCACCTGGACATCACCAGATGGTATCACTCACAATCAGATTGATGACGTTCTAATTGACAGAAGCCGTCATACAAACATTCTCGATATAAGATCGTATAGGGGAGCGGATTTAAATTCAGACCATTTTCTCGTGATAGTAAAACGGAGATCTAGGCTATAGCGTTAAGTAAGAAAACAAGCCGCGCAGAGCCAACCGTTCGTTTCAATATAGATAAGTTCAAAACAGCAACAGAAACATTAAATGATCAAGTTGAGATTTCTAATAGTTTCGACGCTCTCCAAGAACAGAGAGACGATAACAATAATTACGAGGAGGACTCGGAAACCCTGTGGAGCAATATGAAAAAGGCGATAAAGACAGCCGCGAAACTTACGATAGGTTTAAAGAAAGTAACCAAAAGCAAACCATGGTTTGTAAAAGTACAAATAGGCTTTATGGATCCAAGAAAAGGGATTGGAAAAAGAATAAAATACTAGCAATAGAAACGCATAATAAACAGAATAACCCGCGCGAGATGTACAGGGGAATCAATTTTATAAGGAAAGGCTTTCAAAGTAGAACGGAAGTAATGAGGGACGAAAATGGCAATCTAGTAGCCGATGCGACAGAGAGACTGAATTTATGGAAAGAATATTTCGATAAACTATTAAATGTACGCGAAGCCCCCGTTGAAGGTAATCTCGGCGAAATCCACACTGCTGATCTATTAATTGATGATCCTGCTGATATAGAAATAGAAATGGCCATAAAGAAGTTGAAAAATAACAAAGCCGCGAGCATCGATGACCTACTGGCTGAACTGATAAAAAATGGAGGCCCTTGCCTCAAAAGACAAATTTGTCAATTAATACGCACAGTTTGGAAAACAGAACGCATTCCAGAGGAATGGAATTACTCTATTGTTATTCCTATCTTTAAAAAAGGCGATAAAATGAACTGTAACAATTATCGGGGAATTTCACTTGTGTCGTCGTGTTATAAGATCCTGTTCAATGTAATCTTAGGTAGGCTAACTCCTCTCGCCGAGGAAATCATTGGGGATTACCAGTGTGGATTCCGCCGAAACCGATCTACAAGCGATCAAATGTTCACAATTAGACAACTGCTAGAAAAAAAATGGGAATTTAATGAAGCAGTGCATCAGCTATTTATCGATTTTAAAAAAGCTTACGACTCTATTATACGCGCGCGAATGTACTGGATCCTGGAGTTCTTGGGTGTGCCAAGAAAATTGGTTAGACTTATCGAAATTTGCTTAAGCGGCAGTAGGGGAAGAGTACGCGTAAACGGAAGGTTATCTGAAGAGTTTTCGATCCGCGATGGTCTGAAACAGGGCGATGCACTTTCGTGCGTCCTTTTTAACTTAGTTTTAGAATACGTGGTTAGGCAAGTGCAGGCGAATCCGACCGGTGCTACCCTCAATGGGGTAATACAAATTCTTGGATATGCGGATGATCTCGACATACTAGGGGATGATAAAGAAACGGTAGCAAAAAATGCAGAAATCTTGATCACAAAAGCCAAAGATATTGGCTTGGAGGTTAGCGAAACGAAAACAAAATATATGACCGTCGTCAGATCTGAACAAAGTAATCAAGACGGGGATCTAACAGCCGGAAATATGAAATTCGAAAGGGTTAGCGAGTTTAAATACCTCGGGTCTATTATAACTAGCGAAAATAAGATTGAAACGGAAATCAACGCGCGGCTGCACGCTGGCAATGAGTGCTATTATGCAGAAAACACGCTACTAAAATCGCGATCGCTATCTAGAAACATCAAAGTGAGAATTTATAAAACGATAATAATGCCGTTCGTCATGTACGGGTGTGAAACGTGGGCGCTGACGAAAGGAGAGGAGAATAGGTTTAGAGTTTTCGAGAAGAAAGTACTTCGAGAAATCTATGGTCCAAAAAGGGACGAAGAGACAGGTGGATGGAGAAAACTGCATAATGATGAGCTGCATGCTCTCTACGGGTCAGCAAATATCAATAGAGTAATGAAAGCGCGTAAATTAAGATGGGCGGGGCATATAGCGAGAATGGAAAATGAAAAAATAGTGGCGCAAGTTTTAAGAGGGAAGCGATTGGTAAGATACCTCTAGGCAGACCAAGAAACGGATTGGAGAAAAATGTAAGGGATGATCTAAAAGAACTAGGACATGATTACTTAAACTGGATGGAGGATGCACAGGATAGAGATGTGTGGCGGTCTCGGGTAGATGAGGCAATGAACTTTCGAGTTCGAACTGCTGATCTATAATAATAATATAAACGATTTTCAGATATACTCAGTTATGTATTTCTGCGTTGCGTGCGAGCGTTTATGTGTATAATTTAAAATAGGCGTCACGTTTAAGCTAAGAATGTGTTGCGTAGTACGACTGTGTTGTGTTAATACATGCGTGTCAAGATTAGTCCTAATGTCCGTGTAGTAGTGTTCACCTCTCTCACTGTCGTATACTTTTTTCCTTCACTCTATTCTTTCTAACGATGAGTCATAATTTTTCGTATAGTGGATTTCAGAATCTCATATTATTCCTACGAACGTTTGAAAATATTGTTTTAGTCTTTCAAATTCATTGCGTTCATGTCGTCTTAAAACTGCTTGTTTACTTTGGTATACTGAATATTAAATATTCTCACTTTTTATGCTAAATAGCGCAAAACTTCTTTCACTTATTGTAACAAAAATATGAAATTCGCTGGTTAAAAACCACTATATCAATCTTTGAAACGCATCACTGTTTTCCGTGTTTTGATATTGTAGAATACTGAAGTTTCGAACGCTTTTATTAATTATTCGATTGGAAAGTCTCTCAGTGCAGTCTGTATAATATAATATAATACAATTTTTCAATTGTTACGTAACATAATTTTTTATATTCAATAGAACTTAGAGAACAAGCATGTATTCCTTTGGGTTTGAAACTTCCCGCTTTAAGTGTAATTTTTCTTCTTACCACCAGGGGAGATACTGTCTATACGGACTTGTTAAAACTAGTTTGTGTGTAAGAAAGAAAGAAGTTGTAATAAATTATTGAACTAAAGATTTCAGTGTTCAATCAAATTATCCATATAATTTGCATTTATACAATAAAATATATACTTGTATGTGTTTCTTCAAGTGACTGGTGCTTTTTGTTATTAAAAGTACAACGAAGATTTGTATTCGCTTGCAATTATTGTTTGTTCTATTTATACTGCTTGAATCAGTATTTTGAATTATCACTGTTGAACCTGTGATTTTAGGACATTGAGTGGGTGAACCAGTAAGTGAATTAACTGAAAGAGCGTTACTGAATATACCAGTGGCACCAAATTAAAGATTCAAACAGTAATATAGTGATATAGCGCTCCACGCGGCCAAGACATGAACCTCCAGTCGTCTGGTATGCGCGTGTCGTCGGTCGGTCTTTGAATTTGTCGAGTGAGAATGAACTTTATTATTATTCATTGCAATAAGCAGGGGATATGTATAATATCTTTCGCTTGAAAGTGGGGAGGCCCCTGGCCACTTGTGTTTGACTTTGACCAACCTTTGACGGAATGGCGGGCCTTCCCAGTCTTCCCACGGTTAGGCGCATTACATTATACCTTATTATATTGCAGTCCGGCCCTCATTTGTTGTTGCGAGAGTAAAGTACGGTGTTTAAAAGATAATTTTGCAAAAGTTAGCAGTAAATCAGAGATGAGGTTACCTCATCTCTGAAAAAAGTGATGAATGATAAGTGTGATACCTAACCAGCTGCCGCGACGGACGGCAACTTGTGCATACTGTCAGATGACCACTGGTACTGAATAACCAGTGAACCTAACTGATTAAACTAGTGACGGAATTCCACTGAGTGAACCACTGAAATCTCACTGATTGTCAGTGACACACTTCTAGCTGTTTCAACCAGTTATATTTCACTGGAAATCAGTGAAATTTCACTGATCTCAATTTATCTAGATGCGCCTCAATTCGTTTAAATCAGGGCTCTCCAGAAGGCAGTCAGTGACTGCAACGACTGCCGACTGGCAGTCGCGGGACTAGGTCAAACAGGCCCTTATAAATCTTGTCGTTCGACTGGTCCCTAGTCCTTCACGGTCATTATACCTCCCTCTGGAATAAAATATATTTTGAATTTGAGTACAAACAAAATTCAGACCGCCCGGTGTGAAGGACGCCGAGGCGTAATTCACCGTGACCGTAACCCTTCGCTCAATTCCTGGAAAACTAAGAAAAAAATGACAGAAAAAAAAGGTGGCAGTCATGCACTTGTCGTGGCAGTCAGCACCTGCTGAAAGTGGTGAGCCCTGGTTTAAATGAATCAGAAAACGGGATTTTCGCGCATTAAAAAAATGTTAAATCGCCCAATCTGTATCAATTCTTTCTTTTTTGCTGATGTGATCGTAGTTTCGGACGAATTGCAAAGTAATTATTTTAAATATTATCAGATAATAAATTAATTATATTGCTGAATATTAATTTGCGTTATTGTTAAACATAATTCATATAAATGAAGAGATTTTACTGAGAAAACGGCAAAAGCAGGCAACGAAACGTCAAGCAGATGCCTAAAAGATAGCTGAGCGGAATAGAAAAAGAAACATTAGCAATATAGATTACATAACTTTTACTTTCCTGTGATATTTCGCAGTACTTCGTTGTGAGAAGAAAAAATAAGATAATATATTTTCTTTGAACTGTTTCATTTGCGAACTGTTATATTCTAAATGTCCAGGATATAATTTCCGTATTGGAAAAACATCCGACATTTTGATTTAAAATAAAAGATAAAGTATGATGACTTAAAATTTAGTAATAAAGATTCGAATTTTTCAAACGAAGTCTGCATTATTTCTTTGCAGACACTCGTTATGTATTTTAAATCAAGAAGATAGTGATTTACACAGCACTAGAAAGTATTCTGAGAATTTAGATAGAAGAAACAACGCTCCTTGATCTTCCATTCATAAAATATTATTCATTCATTGAGGCTTATGGACATATCTACTAATTTCAATATTTTGTGCAAATTGCGTGCATGCTCAAGAATTTTGACCAAGCTAAAAAATGCTTTCGTTCATTTCCAGCTATACATTTAGCTGTTATGAGGAATAATTTAGGATCCACAGTCGAACTTTTTCCCTGTACAGGGCTGGGTCAGACCAGACAGTAGACTGACATGGCATTATTAGATTATTCTTGCGTAGGTTTAAACCGTTATGCAGAAATAAAAAAAAATAGAGCGAATAGTTTTCCACAGGCACGAGGACAATTCCCGTGTCTTCTTTCTCTTCTAAAAAGAACGAAGATATAGTCTGCACGTCGCGGATACTCGTACAATGTGCGAGTACCATGTACGATGTATGTACATATCCACGTTTGTCCGTAGGTGCCCTCGCTTGAGCAACGATGCGCAGCATAAAATGCATAGCAGAAACACGGAAAGAGCGTCGTCTCCTTTCTCTATGTATATTCCGGTAGAATAATAAGAAGCAAGCCTCTTCAGCCCGCCTCACTTCTCACCCGAAACACCTACTCTTCCTTCTTTCTTCAGTAGCATCAACTAACAATGCACTCATTCGACCCGCATTTTCCATGGCATACATAAATTATACATGTACTAGATTAAGCACTACTGCGCGCGAAAACATAGCTGTAGCTTAAGCCGTGGCTAGTCGTTCAGCTTTTTAGGACGAATAGCGAAAATCACGCGCATACAGGTGATAGCTGGGCGTACAATCTAAACATGAATAATACAAACAATAAAGTAGCCTTGCAATTGACTGAAACTTTAATTGACGAAATACATACACACAGCAAACGTAAAGGTCAAATTTCAGGCGATGAATGGAGACTGGATGTTTGCAATGCTAGAGGAGTGAATGATCTTAAAGTAAGAGAACTACGAGAAACTATGCACGTAAGGAAACTAGATATTCTATGTGTACCTGAGACGAAGAAAAAGGGTTACGAAAGTAGAAACATAGAAAGTGGGGTCTTGAAAGGCAGTTTTGAAATATGGTCAGGAGTAGGCAGTGAATCACATGACAGACAAGGGCTCGGTTTGATTATGAATGAAAAAGCAAGACAGCATCTCAAAGATCAAAGATATGTATCGCTCAGATTGCTGTGGGATAGAATGAACGTAAGAATCAAAAGATTTTTTACCATAGCGTGCTACGCCCCAGTTGACAGTGATCCGAGAGAAGTCAAAGACGTCTTCTGGGACACTTTAAATGATACAATAAGTACTTGCGATCAAGGTGAAAGAATAATTCTGCTGGGAGATATGAACGCATGGGTCGGCGTCCAACTTCAGGATACAGATACAGAAAGGGTGGTAGGTAATTTTGGGGATCCAACAAGAAAAAATTATAATGGGGAAAAATTAGTTAGCTTATGCTTAGAAAAGGGCCTATTCATTACAAATACTTGGTTTCAACATAAAATGATCCACACGTACACCTGGTGCAATGAAAAAAAACCGCAGTATAATTTACTTCGTTATTGCGGATGAAAGACTAAGAGAACTAGTCAAAGATACAAGAGTCATGAGGGGTTCCGAATGCAATACTGATCATTACCTTTTAGTATCCAAAATTAACTTATAACAGGGATGGAGAAGAAAGAGAACACAAAAAACGAGACAAACGCGAATAAAGATTGAAAATTTACAGAAACCGGAAGTGCGAATAGACTTTCAGAATAAGATAAACGAACGCATAGATCAGACAACTTGGATGACACTAATAGATAATAAAAATATAGAGACAGCATCAGGCTTGATTGAGGATGTCATTGTTAGGAGTGCGACTGAAGTGTGTGGTACGGCGATTGTAGGAAGAAAATCTGGTGATGCATGCTGAAATGATGAAATTGAGACAGCCCAAAAAGAAAAGAGAGAAGCGCACAAGAAAACGCTGAACATCACAGGTCTCAGCGATGAGGAGAGAAATAGACTTGAAAATTATTACAGACACAAAAAGAGAAAAGGCAAACGACTAGTCAAGGAAACTAAAGATAAAATCAGAAAATATGGAGGGCAAAAAATACAAAACTGCTTTGAAGATACTATGAAACTATTATTTAAAGAGATAAAGGAAAAAATTACAGTGTTTTGCAGCATGAGAAAAAGCAAAGGAGAAATGCTATATGACACAGACGGGATAGTAGACGCTTTAAAAGACTCTTTCAAAGAATTATTAGGAGGTGAAGATATAGGACAACAGAACTACGACATAGAACATGATGCATTAGAAAACCCAATTGAAAAAGTCTGTGTCACTGAAGTTAGAGATAAGATTAAGAACTTAAAAACCGGTAAGGCTGCTGGTGCAGACAGTATTAGCGCTGAAATGCTTGAATACGGTAGCGAGCACATACCTCACAGGTTGTGCGAATTGATAAATTTATGTATCGAGATGGGAGAAGTCCCAGACGATTGAAGTGAAGCGATTATCGTACCAATATACAAGAGAAAGAAAGATAAAAGCAACTGCAATAATTACAGAGTTATCAGCTTACTAATTACCGTAAGTGAAATATACTCAAAAATACTTATTCGTGGTGTAATGAAAATTACAGAAGAAAATATTTGGGAAGTCCAAAGTGGATTTATGCCAGGAAAATCATGTACAGATCAGATATTTAGTTCAAGGCAGATCACAGAAAAAGGTTGGGAATAGGAAAGAAAGTTTTCTGTGCATTTGTTGACCTAAGAAAATCATTTGACAAGGTAAATAGAAGTAAACTTTGGGAAGTCCTCGAAAAGTACAGAGTCAATGGATGGCTCCTACAAGTAATAGAAACAATATATACAGTGGGATGACCAGAAAAAACACCTTTGGTTTTCTTAGGAGTGAAGGGCAAATAACATGGGTAAACTCAACTCTTCTTTCATTTAAGATTTTAACCACAAAGTTATCCACTTTTTAATTTGAACTTTTAATATGTCGTTCCTGAGGCTCACAGAATCCACATGAGAACATTTTTTCAACTAAAAATGCATGAAAAAAAGCATTAATTACAGTTGCTTGAAAAGTGCCATTTTTACTGTTTTCTACTGTTTTCAAAGACTAATAACGGCTCTAATAAGATATACCTCACACTGAAATTTTAAGAATATTTTCCTCAAAGGTCGAAGATCGCATTTTCTGGAAAAGCAGATTAGGGAGAATATAAATAAGCCTGCAATAATGAAAACAAATCTGAGTAAATTTTTGAAATTTGACAGGTCTATGACTTTAGCTGTTTAATTTTCGGGGCGGAGCGCTCATCAGCTCAGCCATAAAAGTCGATCACAGTGGGTCTGGACACCATAAACTCATAAAGCAGATTCATTCTCGGCAAGTTTTTTTTAGTCGTATTTCCCTTTTTCAGAAAAGTGAATAATAATAATTCAGGGGACGCTAACTAATCCTGTTATAAAGTCACATCGATGAAAAGAGCTGGGGTTGCACTTTTACGATCGACTCTTCACTTACCGAAATTGTCAGCTTTTGCAATGACAACTTTCATAGACGATGGGCTACCTCTAAATACTGTTTAAAATTCAAAAAAAATCTGGCTTATACAATGGCATGAACTAACGTTATTTGCCCTTCACTCCTAAGAAACTCAAAAGTGTTTTTTTCTGGTCACCCTAATGTACGGGTAGTAAAGCGAGTGTGAGGGTAAATGAGAAACTGAGTGACTGGTTCGATATTATGCAAGGCGTGGAACAAGAATGCGTTACGTCCTTATATTTATAGATAAGTGTCTAAGAACGGCCCTCTTCGACGAAGAAGGTGCAGATCTCGAAGCAGTGAAGGTACGTGGGTTAGCTTTCGCAGATGACAAGATTGTTATGGCAGAATTAATCTAGGACTTACAAAGAATGTTGAATAAACTAAAAAAAAAACTAAAAGCATGAAGAACATGGGCCTCAAAATAACCGTAAATAAAACAAAAAACATGGTGTTTGAAGGAAAAACTTAGAAAACAATTGGCAACATTGTCCTAAATGATGAGAGATTGAAACAAGTTGACAAGTACGTATATCTAGGTAGCCTATTCACTAGCGAGGGAAAAATAGATGGGGAGTTAGATAGGCGCATAAATAAGGGTAAGCAGGTTATCGGTAGAGCAGGGTCCATGCTCAGAAATGAAAACATATCAACAAAAGCTAAAATGGCCATACATAATTCTATATTTGTATCAACTGTACTATACGGTAGCAAGACATGGTTAGGTCATCTTGAAAGAATGAAATATGAACGACTGACCAAAAAAGTGTATGAAGGTAAAGTAAATGGCAGAATGCCCAGAGGTAGACCGCCGAAAGAATGGTTAGAATCTGTGAATGAGACACTAATTCGAAGGGACATAAGAAGCCATAGAAACACGATAGCTTGCATGAAAAAATGCATGGACGTGAAGGAAGCTAGACTAGTATGCCAGGACAGAAAAGTTTTGCGACAAATAGTTTGTAAACAGAGTGACAGTAGAGTGAATGACGCCTGAAACAAAGACCTTGGATACTAATTGACCCGAGTGGGGAACCACACACATTTAAATAAATAACACGAGAATTCTAGATCAATCTAAAATATCCATACCTTGCACCTCCATACCTATTCACCTTATACCTATATACCCATCGACAAACTACTATTTTCCAACCGAGCAAGTCACGCCTACCCCGAAAGGGAAATGGCTTTTTTTTATTTATCAAGCTTTAAATCTACAAAAAGATTTATTCGCT
>CAKNXH010059472.1:25105-63239 GCA_932178445.1 Andricus quercusramuli
TTCTCTTCTCAGTAAAGATGCATTTTGTCAAATTTTAATACATGAAAAAAGTTATAAACACATTTGAGGCATCTTGAAAGTTGCATAAAATCACAATATTTGTAGACTCGTAGCGAGCCTTTGATATGATTCTTTAACTTCAAATTTTCAAAAAGCATTTTTGAGGATATTGAGATCAGATTCATGAAAAAAAATGTTCATTATTTTTTAATTTATAGTTTTAAAGTGAACACAAAAATGAGTGAAAATAACAAATTTTCGTCCAACAGCAGCTTTTCTCCGATCCTGAAGAATTTATGGCAGCTAAGTTGAACGCAGAGTGGCTTATTGTTAAAGGCTTAGGACTTCCAGATGCAGGCTCGACCATAAAGCTCCCTGCTACGGGCCCAAACCTGTAGCCCAGCACATTTCCCCAATTTTTTTCGCATTTTCTGTGGAACCAACTAATTTTTTTACAATAACCGCACCCTAGGGGGATACTTGACTTCAACGAGTTGAATAACAGAGTAATAACACTAAAACTGTCGTTTGGGTCAAATCTCAGGGCTCGCTTCATGTTCTCTTGAAACTTTTCTATTTTAATTCGTAGATCAAGAGAAAATTTTAAAATACTTTACAAAGTACTAAAAATCATTTTATTTCAAAATGAAAAAATACGTATTCATTTGTTTTTACGAGAGAACGATTTGGCGTCGACGCCCGTCGAAAATTCCAAAATGTATATTTTTGGGCCACCCTAATATATATATATTATACATAGGGAAATGGCTTAATGGTATAATAATAAATAATAAAAATGCAAACTGAACCAGTTGAGATCCCACCATTCGTCGGAAAATCCGAGGGAAAATCTGCATAATTAAACACTTCGTAAAAACATATGAACGCACTAAATAAGATACATTTTCAATTCTTCATCAAAGAAAGATCAAATAGCCTGATTTTTTATCAAGTTTCTAAGTCAAACTTAACTTTTCTCTCAGCCGCTGGCTGCTTTTAAAATAGCTTTGATTTAAGTCAGCAGTTTAAATCTTCGTAAAAGCTCATCAGAAATCAGAATCACTCATCCCAATTTCTGGAAACTTCAGGAGCAAGTTCAACTACGGACATTGAAATATTTCCGATCATTATATGAGAAAGGAAAAACGTTATAAGTCCTATGTTTTAACATAGAATTTATCACGTTTTTCCTCTGAGCGGCTTTAATATCAGATTCAAGTCATTTGAAATAAGATGATTATGGAGTCATACCGTAGGTGTATACAAATTTCTGATTTATTAGAAGTAATAAACATTAAAATTGAATTAAATTAATTATCAAAGTACACTGGAATCTCGATTACAGTAAACTGTTTTTGTGTGTTCCTAGTGCTGATAGCCTCCGCTGTTTTATGATTAGGGAAGCAACGGGTCTCAAAGAGAGACAATGATCAGTCAAGCGTGGCAAACAGCATGAGAGCCGCATCATTAGAGCATGAGTTGCAATCGGTGAGAAAGGGAGTAATGTGAAGAAGGAGGCTTTCGTAGATTGATCTAGAATTCTCGTGTTATTTATTTAAATGACACGTTCGTTCCGCAACCCTCCTCCGACCCAGGTTGCTGAGCAATCTCTCTAGCGATCACCCCAATCGAAGGGCCTCACAAAGTCGTCATCTGAAGCTCTCCACTCGGGCCCATTAGCATCCAAGTTCTTTTTTTTAGGCGCCATTTACTCCACTGACACTCTTATTATAAACTATTTGTCGGCAAACTTTTCTGTCCTGGCATACCTCTGTAGCTTCCTTCACATCCATGAATTTTTTCATGCAAGTTTCGTGTTTCTATGGCTTCTTATTGGCTTCTTATTCCTCTTCGAATTAGGGTCTGATTCCCACATTCAACCAATCCTTCCTCGGTCTGCATCTGAATACACTGTCACTTACTTTGCCTTCATACACTTGTTTTGTTAGTTGTTCATCTTTCATTCTCTCATCATGCTTGAAACATCTTAACCGATTTCTTTTCAATATGTCAACTCGTGTCTCTTCTGCACTACATTTTTTGGGATTATCTCGTTATTCACTTTGTTCATTAGTGTTTTCCCGCATATTATGCGTAGAGATTTCATGCCAATCGCGTTAATTTTACTTTTATCCTTTTCTTGACAGGTCCATGTCTCGCTACCGTCTAGTACAGTCGGTACAAATATAGAATTTGCCATTGTATATAGTATTGCCATTTTAGCTTTTTTTTATATATTTATTCTTCTGATACTGGGCCCTGCTCTACCGATAACCTTCTCACCCTCGTTCATGCGCCTATCTAACTCCCCATCGATCTTTCCGTCACTATTGAATAGGCTACTCGGATATACGTACTTATCAACTTGTTCTATTCTCTCATTATTTATTCAAATATTTGGAAATTCTGCTTTTGAAGCAGTAAACTGTCTCTGCATCAACGTTGTCTTTAGTTAAACTGTTTCACAAAGTCGTCGTCGCCGATACAATAAATCACTCAAAACCTTTCTGGCTGTGTAACTTCCTGATTAGTAACAGTAACTCTTTCAACAAACTGACTGAGCGCCGCATAGTGATGGAGCGTGACAATCATAACCGTGGCAATTCGCGGTATAGTCCAGTCAATGAAGGATTTGAAAACCGAATTCGGAAAAGTCGAATTTTTTTTTCACAGATACGTTGGGGATCACTTTATAAATATACTGTAAAAAGTCCCTAACCATATGAGTACGGCAACGGCCGCCATGATGGAAAGTGTTAAACAATAACATGTTTTTTTAAGTAACTCGAGAACGGTTGATTTTACGTCGAAAATGGTTATGTTAAAAAATATTCACAATTTTATAGTGCACAAAAAAGGTTCCGACAGTTGTAGACGCATTGTCAACGGTTACGATATACAATTGGATTAACTGCACAATTGTGTGATTTCTGAACAAATACAGTAAAACTAAAAATATCCTGGAAAGAACTTCGGAAATAGATCAGGCGATTTGCACTGCAGCAAATGCATGTTACTGTTTGGAAAAAAACCGACCAACTCATTTGCAATAAAAATTATCAGCATAAAATAAGCTTAATCGCGTCAATTTCTAAGGATAACTATACTTTTCACTATGGGGGAGCTAAGGGGCGCACACTGGGGACCGCTTTTCTTATTAATAAACGAATTTCGCAAGCGGTTATCGACATTCAATTCATTAACGATCGGTTATCATATATTGTACTAAAGGGTAATTTCAGCAAACAGGTATTAATCAATGTGCACTGCCTCTCCGAGGACAAATACGAAGACACTAAAGATCTTTTTTACGAAACAATCGAGCAGGTTTTGACAAGTTCTCAACGTTTGACGCACAAATAGTATTGGGAGATTTCAACGCGAAAATTGGAAAAGAACCGATGTATAGGCCTACAATAGGATCAGAAAGTTTGAATGACGTCAGCAATGATAATGGAACTAGAGTAATAAACTTTGCAGCTTCAAAGAACCTCGTTGTCAAAAGCACATATTTCAAGTATAAAAATATACATAAGGCCACCTGGACATCACCAGATGGTATCACTCACAATCAGATTGATCACGTTCTAATTGACAGAAGACGTCATACAAACATTCTCGATATAAGATCGTATAGGGGAGTGGATTTAAATTCAGACCATTTTCTCGTGATAGTAAAACTAAGACAAGCCGCACAGAGCCAACAGTTCGTTTTAATATAGATATGTTCAAAACATCAACAGAAACATTAAATTATCAAGTTGAGATTTCTAATAGTTTCGACGCTCTCCAAGAACAGAGAGATGATAACAATAATTACGAGGAGGACCCGGAAACCCTGTGGAGCAATATGAAAAAGGCGATGAAGACAGCCGCGAAACTTATGATAGGTTTAAAGAAAGTAACAAAAAGCAAACCATGGTTTGACGAAGAGTGCAAACTCTGGTTTCAAAAACGTCGGAAGGCCAGACTAAGTAGTTTACAAAATAAGTACGATCAAACACATAAGAAGTACCTCGAGATTAGTAAAAGTACAAATAGGCTTTATAGATCCAAGAAAAGGGAGTGGGAAAAGAATAAAATACTAGCAATAGAAACGCATAATAAACAAAATAACCCGCGCGAGATGTACAGGGGAATCAATTTTATAAGGAAAGGCTTTCAAAGTAGAACGGCAGTAATGAGGGACGAAAATGGCAATCTAGTAGCCGATGCGACAAAGAGACTGAATTTATGGAAAGACTACTTCGATAAACTATTAAATGTACGCGAAGCCCCCGTTGAAGGTAATCACGGTGAAATCCACACTGCTGATATATTAATTGATGATCCTGCTGATATAGAAATAGAAATGGCCATAAAGAAGTTGAAAAATAACAAAGCAGCGGGCATCGACGACCTACCGTCAGAACTGATAAAAAATGGAGGCCCTTGCCTCACAAGGCAAATTTGTAAATTAATACGTGCAGTTTGGAAAACACAACACATTTCAGAGGAATGGAATACCTCTATTATTATTCCTGTCTTTAAAAAGGTGATAAAACGAACTGTAACAATTATCCGGGAATTTCACTTGTGCTTTCGTGTTATAAGATCCTGTCCAATGTAATCTTAGGTAGACTAACTCCTTTCGCCGAGGAAATCATTGGGGATTACCAGTGTGGATTTCGCCGAAACCGATCTACAAGCGATCAAATGTTTACAATTAGACAGCTGCTAGAAAGAAAATGGGAATTTAAAGAAGTAGTGCATCAGCTGTTTATCGATTTCAAAAAAGCTTACGACTCTATTATACGCGCACGAATGTACTGCATCCTAGAGTTCTTAAGTGTACCAAAGAAATTAGTTAGACTTATCGAAATTTGCTTACGCGGCAGCAGGGGTAGAATACGCGTAAACGGAAGTTTATCCGAAGAGTTCTCGATCCGCAATGGCCTGCAACAGTGCGATGTACTTTCGTGCTTCCTTTTTAACTTAGTTTTAGAATACGTGGTCCGACCAGTTCAGGCGAATCTGACCAGTGCTACCCTCAATTGGATAATACAAATTCTTGGATATGCGCATGATCTCGACTTACTAGGGGATGATAAAGAAACGGTAGCTAAAAATGCAGAAATCTTGATCACAAAAGCCAAAGATATTGGCTTGGAAGTTAGCGAATCGAACACAAAATATATGACCGTCGTCAGATCCGAACAAAGTAATCAAGACGGGGATCTAATGGCCGGAATTATGAAATTTGAAAGGGTTAGCGAGTTTAAATACCTCGGGTCTATTATAACTAGCGAAAATAAAATTAAAACGGAAATCAACCCGCGGCTGCACGCTGGCAATGGGTGCTATTATGCAGCAAACACGCTACTAAAATCGCGATCGCTATCTAGAAACATCAAAGTGAGAATTTACAAAACGATAATAATGCCGGTCGTCATGTATGGGTGTGAAACGTGGGCGCTGACGAAAGGAGAGGAGAATAGGTTTAGAGTTTTTGAGAATAAGGTACTCAGAAAAATCTATGGTCCAAAAAGGGATGAAGAGACAGGTGAATGGAGAAAACTGCATAATGATGAGCTGCATGCTCTCTACGGGTCAGCAAATATTAATAGAGTAATGAAAGCGCGTAAATTAAGATGGGCGGGGAATGTAGCAAGAATGGAAAATGAAAGAACAGTGGTGTAAGATTTAAGAGGGAAACCGATTGGTAAGAGACCTCTAGGCAGACCGAGAAACAGATGGAAGAAAAATGTAAGGGATGATCTAAAATAACTAGGACATGATTACTCAAACTGGATGGAGGATGCACAGGATAGAGATGTGTGGCGGTCTCGGGTTAGTGAGGCAATGAACTTTCGAGTTCGTACTGTTAATCTATAATAATAATAAGGGAATGATTTTGAGATAAAACTTCTTGTAATTGTCCCTCCATATTCATATAATACATTGCCCAATTTTCAGGTCAGAATAATAATATTTAAGTCCTCTTTTAATACTCTAAACAAGTAAATTTCAAAATTGAACCTATGATGCAGGAAGCATTGGTGATTATGAGTCCTAATGGCAACAGTGGGAGCGGGGACAAGAACGGCTACCTCGGTCTGTTATATTGTTGGGAAAAGTAAGCAGAAAAAAAAAATTCTGATGCGTTCAATATAATTAATTACGGAAAATTGTAAGTTTCATCGGTCAGAGCGATGGTGATGGTAAATATTATTATACATAGGCCTCTGCATACACAGACTCATACAATCGATTAGAATCGTTAACCATTAAGAATGTGTTAAGCAAATTGCGGAGATAAATATTAAGCTTGAAAAAATACATTCATTGATAAAATAACGAGTTTGAAGTTTGAGGTTAGGTTGGCCGCCTTCTTTGTGTTATTACTTGTATAATAAATTTCAGCAGTTTTATGACGAATACTTTCTGTATTCGGATTTTTGCGACAATAATCTTCTATTTCCTTCATAAAATATTACTTTTACCACATGACCAATTTTTCTGACAGTCATGATGGTCATTTCCGGCCGTCATTAGCGCCACACTGTGAGGTCAAATCGGATTTTCTCGGAAAAATGAAGCTGTTAGAGTGGAAATTTTAAATCAACTTTTTAATTTTATCTGAAGATTAACTTACGTATTTGAACAAATATAAGAAAGGGTATTTGTTATAAAGAAACTAATCAACGAAAATGCTTTCTTGATGTTTAACGAGATTCAGATATTTAAATCTATGAAAATTGCATTGCAATATATGTGAATTGATAAATGAATAATAATAAATAATAATAATAATAATAAATTAATAAGCCTCGGTGGCTCAGACGATTAGGCGCTCGGACTTCACGTTAGATGTCTGGGGTTCGATACCTGAGCTGGTGTCTCTAGAAATTTTTCTATGTATTCTAATCGAAGGTTCTGGTGGTTTGGATCTCACCTTAAGATGTAGGCCTTCCCTCTCCATTATGCACTTGGCTGCAACCCAGTCCGTGGATGATGGGGTAAAAACCAGACTTTGCTCAATATGTCAATGTAGGCACACTGCTCTTACCAGTTCACTTGATTGCACAAGGGCGTCGTTGGCGCACGAGCGGAGCGAGTACGCCATTAGCGCCCACGTGGCGGAATATGGAACTATACCACGCGAGTTGCACACACTATTTTCCATCATAAATGCATGGAGCCATACTTCACAGCGGTTTTCCGTTCTCATTGTGACATATTGCGCACGGCGGCACGCCATTTACAATATGCTACAACGCGAACGCAAACCCGATGTGAAGTATGGCATAATCCGTGTCTACGTGATGACAATTAACATGGAGAATAGACATAAGGAGCCCACAGTCCTGTACATTGACTTCACCAAAAACGAGCATTTTACTGTCGGATGTACAATAACGCATCGAAATGCTAGATCTTCTCGAGCGCGGCGCTAGTGTGGTACGCGTAACAATGGCCGCCGTCATGGTCCGCGTAAATATAATCTGTGATATAACCCTAAACAAAAATATAAAATTCCTAAATGGCTAGAACAATTTGTTGAGGCATTTAAGGAATATTGGAATGTAAAAACTGTTATATACAAGTGGAAGTCCGATATCAGTTCTGTGATGTGAATGCGTACAAGATTGAAAACTGATGAGTTATGTCCTTATTGTTTTCCACATTTGTGCAATAAATCTGAAGTACCTACCACAAGTGTGAATAAATAACGATGTTGTCTTTTCTCCCATGTAACTATTTAGTGTATTGCATATCGAGGGATGAGAGACGACAATTTTTATAACGCATCCACCGTAATTTTGATTTGATATATCTGTGGAATGAGTCAAGAGTAGCATTATTGCTCTAAAGGTTTGAAACTCTACTTTCAACGCCATAAAAGTGGAAGATATAATTTTTTCTCCGGATTACAATAACTGGGAAGCTGGATCTGTCCAATTATAATTGTTCCTTTTCGTTGCCGCTTTAGCTCCTCTACAGTCTAGAGTACAAAGGTACATTACACCAGAAGATGTTTGAAAATGCGTTTCACGTTTTAGGGTTGCCACCAGGGAGTCTTAGCAAATCTACGAACGGGACTCCGCTCACTCTAGAGAAAGCAGACTCAATATATTTTCTTTACTCAGGCTATAGCAATTAACCTCTTTGCAAAATACAAATGTCTTAAAATCTTTTTAAATCTATTTAAATGTTGTGAAATTCCTTGAAATATTTTGAAATTTGTGCATTGCTATATGATCCGAGAAATTTTTTTCCGATATACAGAAATTTCTTGGCTATTCTTTTTCATTAAATAAATACTTTGTTATATTTGTTATAGGCGTGAAATTTATCACACACAACCAAACGGTTAGATAGTCAAATTAATGATAGGATCAGAAGGCTCTTATAGCCGCGAAGGTTCTTGACACAATGAAACTCTCACACCTTTCACAAAATAAGCACATTTTAATATAAATGAATATACAAATCACTTCATAATTATCTCGGATGATTTTTCGATCAATTTGAAACGACCGATCGCGAATATATTAGTGCGTGTGATACGATTGCGTACGAGCTCAAACGGTGTCACGTTGATTGTCGCCATTTCTTGATCAACTGGAAGAGTCGTTTACGAAAATGGGAAGTGACGTAAATTATATATACATATCCTATACAGACATTTACGTTACACGCGTAAACATCCTCCCCCCTCCCACCTTTTATTGACTGAAAGTCAAAACTAGTATCTTAGCTATCGAGAACTAATTCTAGTTACATGGAGTCGTAGACTTTGTTTACATTTATTGCTTATTAAACTAAGAATCCTTCGTCTTAACTGACAGTGGACAGATTTCGGTAATTCCGCGTTCAAACTTTGTTTTTGCTGTTTTTACAGTAACGATGCGAACTTTACCATCTTTACCCGGATGACATTTTTCAATCAAACCAAGGTCCCACTTGCCAGGCGGCAGGTCCTTATTTTTTAAGAGGACGAGTGTACCGGATAGCAAATTAGGAGTTTCACATCTCCATTTGTTACGTTGTTGCAACGTATTTAGATAGTCGCTGCGCCAGAGACGCCAGAATTGCTCAAGCCTTTGCTGAATTAAGTTCCAACGTTTGAGGTGTAATTCATTAAGATTCAAAATAGATGGCTCGGGTAAAGTGAGCGGTGCACCACCATTTAAAAAATGTCCCGGCGTCAGAGATGCAAATTGATCTGTATCGTGATTGATAGATGCAACAGGACGGGAATTTACACATGCTTCAATTTGACATGTAAGGGTGGTAAATTCCTCGAATGTCAGGTTGTGATCCCTGACAACACGTTTGAGATGGTGTTTTACACTTTTCACTCCAGCCTCCCATAAGCCACCAAAGTGTGGTGAGGCGGGAGGAATGAACTTCCATCTCAAACCTTCAACAGCAAAATCACCGTGTAATTGAGGATCAGATAAAACCTGTCGAAACGCCTTTTGCAATTGCCTACTAGCCCCTACAAAATTCTTGGCGTTATCGCTGTAAATAATTTTTGGATAACCTCGACGACTGCCGAATCGTCGAAGTGCTGCGATGAATCCTTCAGTCGTATAATCAGAAACCACCTCGATGTGGATAGCTCTAGTAGCTAGGCAAATGAAAATGCATATATATGCTTTATCAATTTTCGCGTTTCGGATCTTAGACAATTTGTAATTGAATGGTCCGGCATAGTCAATTCCTGTGTGTGTGAAAGGAACAGACGGAGTTACGCGAGCTGAGGGTAACGAGCTCATAATTTGAGATGCTGTATACGCACGATGTCGAGTGCACTCAATGCAACCTTTGATGCATCGATTTATTAAAGATCGTGCACGTACCATCCAAATTGTTTGGCGTAATACACGCGCAGTCAATTGTACTCCACCGTGAAGTGTGCGTAAATGAGCATGTCGTACAATTAGCGTACTGAGCGTATGATCCATCAAAATGATAGGATGCTTTTCAGCATATGATAAGGGGGAGTGCTCAAGACGACCTCCTACTCGAATTAAACCAAAAGCATCCACAAATGGATTTAGTTGCTTGATAACGCTCGATTTTGGACAGAGTTCGTCTTTTCTCAACATATTTAATTCTTTGGCTAATACGTCATTCTGAATGACTTTATACCATAAAATGCGAGACTCATAAATAAAATCCGAATCATGTTCAACGATTTTCTGTAGTTTCTCTCGTAACGTCGGCGGTAATTTAGCACTAAACTTATCAAAGGCTCGCTTAATTTGATATTTTATAAATTTTAAACAGAAAGCTGTTACCCTCAATAATTTTGGCCAACTGGAAAACTTCACAGATAAAGCCCGTTTGATATCAGAGGTCGATTCATCTGGCATGCAGGAATTTACTGTGACCGTGTGAACATGCTTTATCTCACGCAATTCTGGATCAGCCTTGTCCTTTTCAGACAATTCAAAGTCCCCAGGCCAATTTTTAGGAGACTGAACCAACCAGTTTGGGCCATTCCACCAAAGTGTATTTGCCGTTATTTCAGTTGGAGAAATCCCACGAGATGCACAATCCGCAGGATTGTCAGCCGTAGGTACATGATGCCATGAAGCTTTTGGAACACGAGTCAATATTTCAAACACTCGATTAGCGACAAAAGTTGGCCATCTTGCCTCTGGCCTTTCAAGCCAAGCAAGAACAATTTTTGAGTCTGACCAAAGATGAGTTGGAACAGACTCTAAATGTAACGCAGTTTGAACATACTGCACCGCTTGTGTAAGCAACAATGCTGCACATAATTCCAAGCGGGGAACACTGAGTTGTTTTAGAGGAGCAACTCGAGATTTTGCATATGTGAGGGACGTAATAAACCCGTGATTTGAGGAAATGCGCAAATATACAGACGCAGCAAATGCTTGAGTGGATGCATCAGCGAAACCGTGTATTTCTATGTCTTTTGAAGTTGATGTGCTACCTACCCAGCGAGGAATAGACACAATTTCTAACTTCTTAAGCTCTGTGCAATAAGACTGCCATTCGTTATGCAAATAATCTGGCAGCACGTCATCCCAATGTGATTTCAGTGACCATAATCCCTGCATAAAGATTTTTGCTCTGACACTTATAGGAGTCAGATAACCAACTGGATCAAACATTTGAGCGATGGTAGATAAAACAGTACGTTTAGTGTAAACATTTTGAATCTTGATATCTGTGCGAATTTGTAACTGATCATGCATAGGATCCCATGAGAGCCCCAAGATACGAATGATACTTTTCTCTAAATCTTCATAAGGTTTTAATTCCTTTTGATTGCTAGATTGGTCAGTACATAATGAAGAAATATTACTTGACCACTTATCTAACTGAAAGCCACCGCGAGCCAGAATATTGATTAATTGATGTTTTGAAGTTTGAGCAGACTCCAGGTTATCTGCTCCGAAAAGGACATCATCAACGTAGAAATTTTCTAACAGAATATTTGAACCTAAAGGATAAGATGATGCCTCATCATGAGCGAGTTGTTTCATTACTTTCAAAGCTAGATATGGAGCGGCTGCAGTTCCGTATATTACAGTTAATAACCGGAATGACTGCGGCGATATATCGGGATTATCGCGGTGGATAATCCTTTGATAATCAACATCACGTCGATCTATCAAAATCTGACGATACATCTTAGATATATCGGCACATATTGCGACTCCATACATGCGCCAGCGCATGATAATAGTAGGGAGATCCGATTGTAACTTCGGCCCAACAAGCATATGAGAATTTAAACTCGTGCCGTTAGTTGTCAAACTTGAGGCGTTGAAGACTACGCGCAAGCGCGTTGTAGTTGAGCTTTCTTTAATAACATGATGGTGAGGTATATACACCAACTGCGTATCAGCATAGGGATCACCTGATGTGATGCGTTCCATATGACCAAGAGATTCATACTCATTCATGAAATTTGAGTATAGTAATTTATACTCAGGTTGAGCTGTTAATTTGCGCTCGATATTAAACAGTTGTTTCCGCGCGATAGGAAACGAGATTCCAATGTTAATTGGAGGACCTAATTTAAATGGTAAACGAACGATGTACCGACCCGTGTTATCACGAGAGTGAGTTTCAGCAAAATGTTTTTCACATAGTTTTTCATCTTCCGTAAGATGATTCATCTGTGGAACCTCCTCTACTTCCCAAAATTTATTGAGAAGAGAAGAAATCTCACTGATTTGACAGCAGTAATGAACGACAACATTCCTCATCATATCGGCAGAGGTACCCTCTAATGCCCCCAAAATAATCCAGCCGAAAATTGTGGCCTGAGCAATTGGAGCGTTTATGGGACCTTTCATTAAACCCTGTTCCATGATCGCAGAGTAAACATCAGCAGCGAACATAACATCAATCCGATCCTTGGAAAAAGGTTCAGGATCCGCGTAAGTTAGGCCTTGCAAGTGAGGCCAAGAATCGATATCTATATCTTGTTTATTAGGAGGCGCATAGCGAGTCACATCTTGACAAACAAATGTGTCCAGTGTCAGTTTAATACTTGGATTGATTAGAGATTCTATATTGAGTGTTACAATCGCAGTAGCAGTAGTCAGGTGCGCTCCAGCTAAACCTTCTACAGTTGCATGAATACGACGTCGTGGTAATCTTAATTTTTGGACCATAGATTCTGTAATAAATGATTGATCGGAACAAGGATCAATCATTGCTCTCACAATTTGAGAGCGTCCGTTTGGACCTTTTAATAAGACCCGAGCAGTACCAAACATGGCAGTACGACGACGTCGTGTTCCTTCATAAGAAAGATGAGATATGTTTTTTGTTTCTGGAATATTTTCAAACTTTATGTTTGAATTATCACTATTATTGTTGTGATGAGGATTAGCGTTTCGATGCAGTAATGAATGATGCAATTTATTGCATTTATTGCATCGATATTTGCTTGAACATTTATAGGGCCTATGGCCAGATCGAGTACAATTGAAACATAAATTATTTGTTTTCAATATTTCATAGCGTTGATCTACGGTTTTAGTTTGAAATTGTGGGCACTTTGCGACTACGTGCTGAGATTTACATAAAACACATATATTAGTTAAATTAGCTGAACTTGATTCGACTGTAAGATTAGCATTTGATTTGTCAGTAGTCGTGTGATGTAACCTAATGTTTTTATTTTGACGCTGAATGCTATTGTCCTGTTTTTGAGGTTGTATAGCTTCTAACGCATGAATCCGTTTTTTCAAAAAAGCTTCGGATTCGCTAAGTTCTGGATACTCGTTAATATCGCACAAGGATAATTCCCAGGCTTTTCTGGTTTGTTTATCAAATCGATTTACAATGTGATGTATAAATAACCAATCGCGTTGAACTTTTGCCTCACCTAAATTATCAAGCGAATCGATCGCTATTTTATATTTATTATAAATACGTTTCAATTCGCAGCTCGATTCTTGACTAGCAGGAGAAATAGAAAACAAATCATCTAACACTTTATTTATAATTAAATGTTTATCTTCGTATCTAGATTTTAACGCGTCCCATGCCCTTTTATAGTTAGCTTCGGTTATTGTAAGTGAACTTAACATCTGTAACGCTTCGCCATCTAAACTTGACATAAGATAGTGAAGCTTTTGAACATCGGATAATCGATTTGAATCATGCACAAGTGATTTAAATAAATCATGAAAACTTATCCATTCGACATAATTTCCCGAGAACTTGGGTAAATTAATTTGAGGTAGTTTTATATTTACAGAGTTACCTTGCTGTTGTTGACTGAACGAATTCTCTAAGAGCGTTGAGTTACCTGCTGGAGTGACTGGAGCGAATTTTGCTTTCCAGTCGCTGAGAAGATCCATGGCTTCTTCATATTGATCTGAAGCAATACTATACTCCTTTTCTATGAAGTATTCTTCTGTTTCTCTTTCGTCGTCAGTGACAACGGCGTTGATCATATTGTGGTACTTACAGGCGAGTTCCCAGCGTTCCTTAAGTATATCAATTCTGCTTTGAGTCTTCGCAGCTGTCACGTTTTCCTTTCCAATCTTATTAAAGTTTGAAATAGTACGATCAATGAGTCCGAATGTGTCGCGTTGAGTGTTTAGTGAAGTTTTAAATGACATTGCTTTTTCGGTTGCCATTGTATGTAAAGAAAATCACTTTTAATTAAATTTAAAGGATACTTAATGATTCCAATTAGCGAGCACCAAGTCACTGAGAATTTATTTTTGTGGTAACAGCTGAGGTTCATAACAGAAGCCAGTCACTAATGTATGTGTGTGATAAGAACACATACACAGCTACCTGTTGTATTGGCGGCAGAGAGAGAAAACAGTTGATAGAATTGAGCGAGAAGACTCATACACAATTAAACCTGTTAAAGTCAATTGGAGAGAGCAGGATAGGCACTATCGAGTCCAGAGAATGTGTGAGAGCAAGTGAGAGGTGCATACACTTGTCTCTCGAGATCTGAGATCTCAATAATAAATCTCTTTAAGAGAATATGAGAAACAAAAAACTCCTTTAAGGAATAACATCACTCTCTGATTTGTTCATATTTAACCACTTCCATCAAGACTTTGAAGCAGAAAAAGCCTCAAGCAGAACAATCTTCAAGATTGCAAAGCCAGGAGGTAAAAATGGCTACCAAACACATCAGAACTCACTATATTAAAAATCACAAGATGATTTTTAAACAATCACTGTATCCGTCACGAAGGACCAAATGTTATAGGCGTGAAATTGATCACACACAACCAAACGGTTAGATAGTCAAATTAATGATAGGATCAGAAGGCTCTTATAGCCGCGAAGGTTCTTGACACAATGAAACTCTCACACCTTTCACAAAATAAGCACATTTTAATATAAATGAATATACAAATCACTTCATAATTATCTCGGATGATTTTTCGATCAATTTGAAACGACCGATCGCGAATATATTAGTGCGTGTGATACGATTGCGTACGAGCTCAAACGGTGTCACGTTGATTGTCGCCATTTCTTGATCAACTGGAAGAGTCGTTTACGAAAATGGGAAGTGACGTAAATTATATATACATATCCTATACAGACATTTACGTTACACGCGTAAACAATATTCAACCAAACATTGATTTAAATTGAAAAAAAAATCTCGTTTTAATGATTCAATTATTGGTTTAAGTCTTAACTGAAGCATTTAGTTGAAAATTGAAATCAAACAAAAATTTTATTATTAAAACAAAAATTTTATTTTTTCGTTAAGGATATAGATAGTTTGAATATGTATATTTTCAGCATCTTATTCATTTAAGGTTGAAATCAAATCTACTTTCTCATGAACCATTTTCAGCTTCTTAAAAACGGATGAAATTGTCATTGACTTTTGGCAATGAAAAGCTAAAAACATTAATTTCCAAAAAACTGTTCGGTATACAGCTTTCCTATATGAGTAGTGGAAAAGTAGCAGATATGCATTTTCGTGCTAAGAAGTGATATCGAAACACAAAACTGTTTAAAACCAAAGATTATTTGCTATTGTGAGAAAGTCTACCTTGCACCCCTAACGGTTTCTGACAGAACTATTAGGCATCCTCATGTTTGCTGGCACTATTATCGATGTGTTTAGTCGTCAAGCTTAGTTAGTTATTCAGGATTTTCCTGATTTTTCAAATTTTGATTGAAATAGTTATTAATCAACAAATTAAAATATCATAATATCATTTGAGAAGGTAGCCGTACTGAAATACAGCAAATTAAAATAACAATTAGTTTCAGATGCTCAAACTTTCTGATTTATTGTAACATAAATTCGAATTCAGTAGTACAATCTAAATTTGCAAGTTTGGTGATTTCAATTACAGGCTGGTTTTAGCCATTTTTGAAAAATTGTACCGCAACATCCAGATGTTGATGATTTTTGGTTGATTTTTAGGTTCAATCTCTCGATTTTGAAGAGTTAGACGGAATCTTACAAAAACCGTCTGTGAATTCCAGAATGTTTCAGAATCTTCTAAAAAGTTCTAGAATTTAAGAGGAATTATCCTTAGGTAGATTTCATGATGGTGAAATCGAGGTGAAATTGTATTCTGACTTAAGTTAATGAAACAAAATCATGAACAAAGTGTACATTATTGGCGTGGACCTGACCGAGCCCAAGCCTGGCAAACTAGTCCCTGGCCTGGTGATCAAGCTTGGGTCAAGCTCGAATGAAACGCTAAATCTGGCCAGAGCTGTCTTGATTGCCATTTGATAGAAAATTCTTCAAACCTGGAAGCATTTTTGCATTATTTTTGAAGAACGAGATGCATGAAACATGATTTGATATTCGCAAACAGTGCATGCACTTTGATAATATATTATTTGAGCAGGAGAGGCTGAGGTCTCGACTTCACTGCACTCGATTTTAACAACTTAAACACTGGATAAGAAAAACTAAAAGCCGATATAAATGCGTTTCACACCTCTCGTCACTCTTGTTTCCGTATCAATATGACAAATACACCATATTATTTTTATGCATTGCGCTCTCCAAGCATTTTCAAAATAAATTTTCAAAACAGATTTGGAGTTTTCGGCTGCTTTACTATGTATTTTTCTCAATGAAATATATTTTGATGAAGCTCATTACAGCAAAATTTGGTAAGGTTAACCAACGAATTTTGTTGAGCCAATGAAACTATTATTGGGCTAAGAAAAGAATTTGGCTTGGTGAGAAAATTAGTTTGTTCATCAAATAAAACAGTTTTCTCAGTGCATAGACGCAAAAGGGATTCAATGAATATTCTGTCAATGGAAATGTGCCATTTATATTAACTGTGTGTTAAATAATTTTCATACGTGAATAATTGATTGAGTCAGAAGCATATTCCCCAAACAGGAAAAAAGTAACATAAACTTCTCCACCAGACTGCTGATGATGTATTAATTTCATGAATAGATTTGTTTAAAAGATAGAAAACTTTAATTAAGAACAAGTTACAAGCCTGTCATTTGACTTTCGTGTCAATCATAATCTTTTTCATCTTCTTTCGTTCGTGGTCGGTATTTATAATATAAGGCCGAGAATTAATATAGCGTGCATGCATATATCATTTGAAAATTTCCGTCTGCGTGTATTATCCTCGCAAATCTGTCTCTTATTCTCATAAAACTGTCACAATTAGTTTATAACGTTTGTTAGTCACGAAATATCTTCATAATTCTTATACTTCGAGATTAGAAGCTTTTGTTTTCAGTTTGTTGAATGCAGTGTCCTATGGTAGCACACAGCACACACACCCGCACACACGAAATTATGCTGTTATTCCACGTTCTTTCGGACTAATTGAAGACGCTAAGCAATGCGCGTTCTTAGGTCTCGGTTCCCGATTATACGCATTGCGAGTATAGCGTGATACTAAAGGGAGATATGCAATGGAAACCAGGAAGATAAAAAACATTTTTTTGTACATAGGATTAGAAGTACGATTCTTGGAGAATGCAAGGAGTATTGAATCGCATTGTGTGCTGAGGAATATAATTCTACGCCTTTAGAATCTTTTTGATGACAGGTCTTAGTTTCAAGATAAAAGAATATTCTAGGTTGCACTTGTTTCTACTTTAAAGAAGGAAGTATAAATTGTTTTTGTGTGAGTTAAAAGCTCATAATACACCTTTGTTCATTCGAATGTTTGGAAAATATGTTTATTAAGAATTTTTTTAATTTGATTACATTTCTGTGATAAGACTTACCTATGAAAGAGTGGCGGTTTTTGAATGAGGATATGGAAGTCGTTTTCTGAACAAACCTCTCGATCTCGATGATGAACGGCACATTTGAAACTCCTTGAACGTTTTCCACTCATCTGTAACCGAAGAATACGAGATATATTATTATGGGTTTTTATCAGATTCATAATGCATGAGTCTTAGAATGTCGGCAACTGGGGATTTCTTTATATAGTATTTATTATTACTTAATTATTCAATTAATAACCAATTACAATCTCCAGACCACGGGCGGCGGTTATTAAATGGACGGTATGGGGAATTCCATAGACCGGATTTTCCAAGGTATGGAAAAAACTTTCGTCAATTGGGGAGTTTTTCATAATCTCGAAAATAACGAACCGCCGCACAATGGTTTAGAATTTGAATTTTTTGGACAAATGAGTCTGCAGGTCACAATTTTTATCTGATTTTTTGTTTTCAAAAATTCTATACGAACAAAAAACGTAGAATAAATGTCGTTTGCAGAAAAAAACATGATTATAACCGGAAAAAAATGCTTTGTACAACACCTGCGATTTCTCAATCGTTGAGGTGAGCGTTGAAAAAAGCATGTTTTTTCGACTAGTGAGGAAAAGTTTCCTAAGAAGTGGGAAAAAGTACGTGGAACAGTAGGAGAAAGTGATGCTCTGTCGTGAATGTTTGATTGAATAAGCCGTCACGTGGCGCCATCTACAACTCAGACGGGCGGAAATTATGTAGAATTATGATTCACGGAAAAAAGGTTTTGTTCTCAATTGGAAACTGGCCACCAATTACGTTACCGCAGTCCATGAGAGCAAATCTTAGAAAGTTTATTTTCTGAGTTTCAAGGAAAATCCATTCATTATTACATTTTAGTATTTTTGAGGCTTGTTACCAATGATAGATCGGTTGGAGACATTTTTCAGTGAGTAGATGTTAATTTTATAGTAGGAAAATTCCGGAAATACAAGTTCTAAAATTTTCACTGGTGGATTGTGGTGGTGTAATTGGTAGCGCGATGGAGTAGCACAGAACTGATCGGCAACCTAACGGAAGATAACTCTGCTATAAAATTACCAATTCGTAAATTTATGTATAAAACATTGTGGTTCGTTAAATTTATCCAAAAAATTGTTTGAGATAGAAAATGCAAATATTCTGAATCTTCTCGGTAAGAATTCTCGTAAAAATGAGGTGATTAAATAATTAAAAATTGAAAGAAAAGTTAATTAAAATATGTCGCGCATCGATAAGAGACGATTTATAAAGAAGTGGCAAGCTAGGCTATAGAAAAACAATTTAGAGCAAAATGCTAATTTATTTACTGTTTATCTAGTGGGTTTTGGGAGCGAATCAAAAGGTCTTATAGTGGTAAAAATTGAAAAATCATTGTCATCTCGTATTCAGGGAAAGTTTTTTATAGAGCAGTAAAACTTTTCCTAAATTGTACATTCACATATGTTAATCGTACATTTTCAAAAGTAAAGCTGCTCTCCATTTCTGTAAATAGGACATTTTAAGGGGTTCGAGGGACATATTTCTGCTAACCAATTTTGCTTGAATTTTGATGATTTTTTTCGGGTGTATTAATAATTTTACAGGAAAGCGGGTCGAAAATTTCGAAAGTTGCTTTTTACATAGGTCTGTAAGTTGAACATCCTAACGACCGTGCTTTAACTGTTGATGCTCTTTACATTTTTATGAGATTTTACTGACTTAACAGTATCTATAGTAGACGAATTTCCAATGTAAAACTTTTATTTATTTCAAACCTTTTTTTGAAACCCCCATTCCGATCATACATATAAAATCACTTCTTGGGTGACCCGTATTTCTAGCCAATAATGATTCCCATCTATCTCATGGTTTATTGGCAATGAAATTATAGCTGGGAATAAGGGAGAGCACGAAGATATTGAGGACCGGTGCGGTGGGGTGCGGCCAATTCGCGTAAGTAAATCTTGGCCCAGGATTTACGAGGCTCTATGGGACCGACTCGATCGATAAGGTCGTTCTATTAATCTCGATCGTTTATTCCGAGTTTATCACCGTCCGCAACGTATTCTTTGCTTTAAGAGTTTAAGATACTGAGCGGTCTAGTCTAGAACTCTATAAGGACTGGCCTAAGCAGGCGCACATGTGCACAATCCTACACGTGCACACTTCCTCAGAATATACGCAGGTATAAATACAGACAGAGGGTTAGTAGGTAGTATGTGTACTATATAGCTTTAGCAGTAAACCAGAGTGGACATTTCCCGTGCATGGCTGGGCAGTGGACACATAATGGCTGATGAAGGAGCTTCTGCAAATGGAGCTAGGCTTTATATGGTTTAGTCAAGTAAGAGAAATTCGGCAGAATTTTATTCTACGTTTTATACCCTAAGAGATTACCTAGAGACCATCGCATCGGAGGAAGATGCTAGAGAAATAGTAGGTCCACGTTAAGAACATGGTTGACAGTATGAAATTCCGATTGTACCTACAAGACTGGGTTTGTGTTCCACATTCTATAATTCTAAAGTCTACCGCTACTACCTCCCATCGACTCAGTGGTTTAATCCTCCCTTCCATCCTGCCTGGTTTCTTTCCATCTTGCCGCTTTCGTAGATATGAAATCTACTTGAATTCCATTTTTTAAAATGAATTTCGTTAAAATTACTTGAAACGGTTCATAAATTGAGAGAAGCTAAGTTTAAAAAAAGTGAACAACGTGCAACGGGTGTTTCTGAACCAAGTTATGAAAAGTTGATTATGATTATTCACTGGGAATAATCTGATACATATAATCCGCAAAAGCAATATTTAATTTCTTCTCATTTCCATTAAATTTTCTTCCAAGATTGTATATTGACATAAAGCTGTACTGCAAGGTTTACACTACATAACTGACAATAGCACTGAGTGCGTGTTTTGCCTAATATTGCCTAAAAGACATGGAATAAATTGAATTATTACTAATTCAGATTCAGAAAGTTAGACAAATTGTTTTTTTTTTTTAAATTGCTTACACAAGAAATAAAATGGTGTGTTTTTTTACAAAAAGTATTGTTGAATATTTTTCCTATTTTGTATGACATTTCACTTCAAAGCAACTTCGATAAGTTTCCTATAAGTGAGGAATATAAATTTTGTGTTATTATTTCAATATAGGCTAACATTTTACTAAAGCTTCCTTTCCAAATTCAAATGCCTTCAGAGTTAAAAAAAATTTAATGATCTATTCTGAGGACTTGAACAATTGATTTTCGAAGAACATTAAATTTTCACATTTTGAAGATTACAAAAGATTTAAGCGCATTTTACATTTTTAAATATTTTAAACGGGTTTAAAGGATTTCGAAAATTTCCATTCTAAGATTTCCGGCGATTTGAAGCAATTTTAAAAATTAAAAAAAATGTTTAGAATTTTTAAAAATTTCAAGGGATTTCAAAAGACTTACTGTTTCTATAGGGTTTTAGTTTCTTTGCCATTTTTAAGGAGTTTAAAAGCATTTCACGGCAAATGTATATGATTTGAATCTTGTTCAAAGAACCACTTATAAGAAATTGTCCGTATTAAAGAAAAGTTTTCTGAATTAAAAATTTAAAAATGAACAATCAATTAACACAGAAACATCGAAATCTTCACACGCTCTTCACGCGGTGAAAATATTGTTAATATATTTTTTTAAAGAAAAAATCAGTAATGTGGGCCACTGTTATGTGCCGAAACGTCTGCGAATTAATTAATGTCTAATCGTATTCATTTTCACTGGACCCAAAAGTGACATCAAATACATAATCTCAGACGATAGTCTAATTAAAAATAATATTATTTAAAACTCAATTTTATTGAAAATTTATAGATTTTTTAATTGAATACCAAACGTATATTATAGATAGAGGACAGGAATAAAGTTGATGTGAAAATCGTGAGTTCAAGTAAATCTACATTGTCTAGCCTAGAAGGCATTAATATCGAAAGAAGTAAGGGTAGAAATATAATGAAAGGATTTTACAGCTTTTGCATTATTATTCATATTATTTTACAGAATTATAAATAACATAGCCACAAAAAAAAGTGTCACGCCCGAGGGTCTAGACTCTAGACCCCACTACGCCATGTTTTTTGATGCACTGAATCTAAATCCGAAGTCTGTTTTGCCCCATCAGGTCAGGTGTTTGAAATAATTAGCCTACTTGTAAATTTTTGTAAACTAAGATAGGATGCGAACCTGGCGCTCTAGAAATTTCTAGCTCGGTTCAAATAAAACGTTGAACCCTGTACGACGTACGTTAAGACCATTACGTCGCAAAACTTATTTCCCGTTCCATCTTGAGTTGTGCTAATTCAGTAACCTACTCTGTGGGAATATTCCAATATTTCCATTAAGATAGATTTAATCTATCATGTTCTGTCTTCATTCTGTGATAGAATATTGAAACAATTCGTTGAATTGCAGAGAGTTGTATATAAAGATAAGAATGACTCAAAAATGACAAAGAGTACATGAACTTTGATTGTCGACCCAATATTTCATAAAAAATAAAAGGATTCTGTTTAAAACAAAAATGCTATGATAAGAGGAACAAAGCTTTGATTGCTTCCCTCTGAAATACACTGGGAAAATAAATGCATACCTCGAGAGAAATGGTAAAAAGAATTCTTTCTTAGTCGAACACACAAACAATTTCAATCCCTCTGTTCCTCAAAGACATAGTTAGACCGGAATGTGAACCAGTATAAGTCGGTGCACCCTTCCAAAGGATTGTGGAGATTATCCGGTCCAGCTTCAGAAAATCCTACGTTCACGTTTTCGTCGTTCGACGTATAGTTTGCATACAATAGATGGATGGCGGCTGATTTCTTTTTTGGAGCTTACGTCTTTTTCAGCAAAACTCTAGCATTCGACCTCTAATATCCTACCCTTTAAGCAGATTTACCTATAGTGAAGCAAATATTACAATGCTAAAGATGAAATAATAAAAGCAGACATGCCAATTCAAGCCTCGACTATAGAAACGGGGTTCAATAAACATTTATTTTTTGGCGTGGCTTTTTTTTCATAATTCCTTTCTTCTGGTTTGTTTCACAACAACTCTTCAATCCTTGCATTGTATATGTAGAACGAAGAATCCCGTTTTATCATTTCAATGCCATGTATTCCTTGCAAAATTATTATAATTACCATTTTCTGATAATATTAAAAGTTTCTTTAGGCTAAAGGAAATTTTATAAAATATTTGATTTTGAATTTTGATCTTTATATTATTTGTGGTCTTATGAAACTTTAGGGTTATTTGTTACCAATTTTTCGAAAAACCTACGTTCCTTAAATGTACTTTTATAAAGTTTCAAATTTTACATTTAATCAGTGAATGCAAGGTAAATTGTAAATAGCTGAAAGACTTTCGATTCATTCCCATAAATCTTACCCTCAGCTTAATTTTACTCATGTTCAACGATGTTTCTATTCAGTATTTTCTCAATCGAGGAGGGAGTTTTCATTAACGGGAAAACAGGAAATCCGAGTCCATCTCGTAAACATTCCTGCGGATGGACAGGAGCTTAATTCGATTAGGGTGCGATCATCACAACCATCGGTCGTTTGGTGAACTCTGTACAGTGAATGTTACGGCCTAGGGATTATCACAGTTTGCTTCGATTCAGTTGGGTATGATACAAGTTGAGCAGAACTGTGGAGAGCCGTCCAGAACCATCTCCCGCGCGAGTAAACGGGCTTTTGAATTACCTCTGGCTCGTCGCTTCGGTCGACTAATGGCACGGATTAAATTATGTTCGACTGTTTACCTCGATGTGGCCAGCTCTGCAGCAACGTCAGCACTAATTGGAATTCTTTCACAAATCTGCTACGTACTGAAATCTCCATTGGCTTGGATCATTTGGTTACTAGATTATTGCCAAGCCATCCCCATCGCCGATAATAATTATAGTTAAACACTTATTAGAAATAAATTATATTGATTAAACCCTGTGGGTTAAACTATGTTTTTCTATTCATAGCGTTAAACTTTGATGGTATAAATGAGTTCATTTTCCTATTACAGATTTATTAGGTTTAATCTTTCGATTTTGAAGAGTTGGACGGAATCTTATAAAATCCGTCTGTGAATTCCAAAATGTTTCAGAATCTTCTGAAAAGTTCTAGAATTTAAGAGGAAGTTATTAGGTGACCGTATCAATGAAATAATAAAAAGTCCTTAGCAGCCTGTCTGGTCTGAATCCAAAATTTCTTTATTAATTTGTTAAAATCGCCATATTTTGGTTCTGGATTTGATCCCTCTTCAGGCGGTGTTGTTTGTCCTGGTGTGTTTTTGTGAGTTGACGGACATCGTTAAAAGTGGAGGATGTTATCACGCGACTGTATCAATGAAATGATAAAAAGCGGCCTCTTTGGTCTGAATCCAAATTTTCTTTATCAAGATGTTAAAATCGCAACGTTTCTGTTTTCGATTTGAATCCTCTTCAGGAGGTATTGTCGCTGGTGTGTTGTTGTGAGTGAATATAATGGACGATTGAGAATATTGTAGAGCATATTTAAATATTTAAAAGTCATCTAAATTTTCAGATGTTGAAGAATATTTCAGAAATTCGTACTGCATATTCCAATTAACTTCATACTGTTTTGAAACTCAAGAAAAATCTAGCACCTTACAGATTATTCTATGGTATCCATATGAAAATTAACCCAAGAATACTGCCGTACATTTGAAGAACGGCTCTATTTATATTTCGCCATAAAGGTCAACTTCACGTTCTGTCGTAGAGGTAAACAGACTTTACGGTGAGCTTTACGGCAAAGTGTAGATACAACCATTTTCAAAAGTACGGCAGAATATTGATTTAGCATATGGGGTAAGTTACTACTTTCATTAAAAATTAGCACTAGTTCTTTGATACATCTATCCTAAAAAATGTGGCGAAATCACTTCGTTTGGACCTCATTGAACGCAGAATTTGTATAGATTCTCTGCAAAAATTAGGACAACTTGAACAGCTGAAAAAAACAGGTCTTTTTATATTCTCAGGCAGAGCTGGCCAAAAAACCCATATTTTCGAAAAAAGAATTTCATATGGGATAATAGTTCACCCGTTCGATTTTTTTAAATGAATAAAACAACGCGTTTTTATGTTTAGTAAGTTACACATGTAAAAGAATGAGTATATCGGAGTTAAAATCTCTTCAACTGGAACCGCAGAAACATGCAATTTTTTTGATACGACGGAAATAGTATGTATATTATGGTGAAAGTGCGGAAAGTAGGCAGTTCCAGACGAGTGTGATGTTTGCTGTATGAGTCAGAGGCACATTAAAGGGGAGTTGCAGGCGAGCTGGAAACGGCAGGCGTGTGAGCCGATTGTTTTAAGTAATTATTTTCACCATCTTGAATTGATGGCTTATTCAGGTCTGGTGATATAAGTAAGACATGATCTTTCAATTGCAATGCAAGCTTGGAAGCTTACACCGCCTGCGAGTAGTAGTCTCAATTACAAATTGATTTGATACTTTTTCCGACCCTTTGATCTTCAAACGTGAGAAAAGTTCGAGTTGTTTAAACTGTATGCTAAGTCTGTTTATAAAAATAAGGAAATGAAGTCTTTCCATATCATGATAATTAGTGAGTGTCTTATTTGTCGGACTATTGGAGTCTCTTTTCCATCGTGGAATTTCAACGTCCATGATTCTGTTTTCCCTACGAAGTCATCGAAGAGTCTACCTGGGATATTTTATTCTCTATATTCTTTTATTATTTCATAATGAATTGAATCCATTTATTTTGGTTCCAAGTTTTTCGGGATCCCCGTGATTGTATAACTCTTTTGACAATTCGTGGTCTCGCTGCCTCAGTGCAAGGTTTGATTTTTCTTAACGACAAGTTAAGTAACTTTTCAGAATAAGCTGAAACCTGCAATTAAGAATGATTTCGGGCATGTCTTGCAGTAGCCTTGATCGTGAGTCCAGGAAATCCAAATCGTAAACATTTAGGGCCGCTGATCCATTTCTGTTGGATTTGAACGCACTGAGAGTACTGCCCGTCATGCTGTCGGTCACGCTTCACTGAGTACTCTCTCTTTTGGTCTCGCATTCACCTCATTTCCATTCCTCCCTCAGCGTTATCGGTCCATTTCTATATGAACACCTCAGAGCAAAAGGAAGACTGCGCAGAGTAGTGAGGAAAAACGAGACAATTATATATGGGACCGAAAACTGTTTCAAATCAGGCAGATTCTATTTTCTATATTTTCAAAAAACGAGTAAGTATTTGTTTGACTTCTTTTCTAATATTTCAATCGATTTTAATCTAATATTTTAAGAGAAATATGTTTCTTGCCCATTTTTCACTGCTGCTTTTCTGAAATTCCAATCTTGAATCCAATCTTCACAAAATGCGCATTGTACACGTGCCGCTCTGGGAATAACATTAATACTTCAGGAGAAACTGCGTTACACTATTTATGCATGTTCAATGTTATCTTAAAATAACAAAAATGTACAACTATACTATATTCAGTTATACTGAAAATATTAAAGCGATTCAAACTTCAAACTGTAACGGATAGGCTCTGTATTATTTACAATCTCCCGGAAGGATGTGATTGTTTTTTTTTTCGTGAAAATCACGATATTTTTAGACATTTTTGTTGTTAGAAAGCAAGTGTCAGAAAGCAGCAGCCAGCAGGGGTGCCTTTTTTTCTGCCGACCGCTGGTACCTTTCTTTGACCCGTGCTTCTGAACTTTTGCGCAGACATTGACGCCTCTTCTGACCGGCAGCAAAAAAGGCACCCCGCTGGTTTCTAACACTTATATGAAAAAGAACGATCACATCTTTCCTGCAGATTGTAAATAATTACAGAGCCTTTGCGTTATAGTTTGGAGTTTAAATCACTTTAATATCTTTATTAGAACTGAAAATAGTACAGCTGTACATTTTTGTAGTTTTAAGCAACAATTTTCATTATTTCTCACATTTTTTAACTGAAACTTTCTCATAAATACTGTCCTCATGTTCATGAATTTTTTTAAGTTTTTCCCATTGTCTCTTGTATAAAAAATAATGCTCTGAACTTGACTCTTCTTAAATGTGCCCGAAATTCCTTACTTTTACATCAACGTCTTCAAGCTCATGTATGTAGAAGACATTGGTCTTTCAAATTAATATTTACTTATTAGGCTCGCATTTTTCTTTGCTGATTTTTCAAAGTCTAAAGCCAGATGCCTACGATTTACTCGCGAATAGTAGTTTTGACGGTACGAAAAGATTATTACAAATACATGTATTACATCTTTTTCAGTTTCAGAATAATATTGATAAACATAAAGAATCAACCTTTAAAAGTACTACAAGATAAGAAATACCTTCTCTTCTAAGTTTGACAGGACTCTCAAATTAACATCACTCATTTTGACAGTGTTAACATGTACTTCTGTAGGTACACTTTCAGAAAAATCTGTATGAGATTTAATATACATGTGTGTGTGAAGCAAATATGCACTACCGCTACTGAAATGTAACATACATGGGTGTAGTGAATTTAATATACATGTGTATTAAATTTAATATACAGGTCGGTATAGCAGTGTGCATGAAAACTCAAAGTGCTTTCATTTCTTTAAATCTTGTCAAATATTTGCAATTAAATTAATAATCTAGAATTCGTCGACTGAATTGTTATTCATGATGAAAGTGCTACGTACGGGTGGAACTTTTTCCAAAATCCAGTCTTAATAGTAGAAATTTATTGCTAGTACAGTTTATTGTAGGTTAGGTCTGTTATTTGTCTGCTTAATTGATCTTTTCGACTTGAAATCCAGTCATATTTTTGATGAACTGGAAGAAGGTATCATGTTTTATTATTTAGAGTCGAAAATTCCTGTTGGACTTATTTTGAATTTGTGTAAAATGGAATTAACTGATTTTTCTTGTTAGTGGTTAACATGAATGTATGTATATGAAATTTAATATACACGCTCTTAATGGCGATTTCATATGATTGATATCAGAGTAATTATAACATCGTTTTGATATTATTTGTTCATTACAATCATATTTCGAGTACATTTCAATTAGGATATAAAATTTTCAAGTATTTTTTGTCAAACATTAATTTTTTTCCATGTTTATTATAGAAAGGAACGCCTTTTCATACCTAAAAAACCACCTCCGTCAACCTGCAAAATAAATACCTTTTTTGTAAGAAACACTACGGGAGTATTTTTTTCCTGATTGTACCACTATTCGAGAATACAAAACCTACATTTTTAGCAAAAAATATTAAAAATGGAAAATTGTAATTTTTTAAAATAATTTTTTTTTTAAAAACGTTTTTTCAGGAATATTTTTTGATGTTTTAATATTTCGAACAAGAGATTTGAACTATGGAGATTGATTCTACAACGTTTGAAGAATATCTGAGCCTTTTTTTTTAAGTTGATCGGATGGGCAGTGTGACATTGGTATACTGCGGAATAGTGCACAGGGTCTCACAGACCCAGAATGTGCTCCGTGATTGAAAAAATAGGTGTGTGCTCCGAGAGTTAATCGCAATAATTAGAATATTTGAATGCATTTTTATTGCATAGTGCCGTTCACTGTCAGTGTGTTTCAGCAATAACTCTGTTTACCCTAGTGAACACTATTATTTTCTTGTAGAATATTTTTTTTGAATATATTAAAAAAATAAAAAGATTTCGACATCAGAGACCAATTCGCCAGATCAAAGATGATAGATATATCGATATCAATTTACATTCTAACATTATATGAACAGATAACTCTACATTTTGAAATCAATGTGCATATATCAGTCTTGGTTATCCGCTGACCTAAATCTCACTAGTTTCGGTTCGTCCTACATCAGAGATTAAGCTCCACCCCCCCCCCCCCTGTCCTGATGTAAACCGAACAGCTCGCGCGTTTATAACCGTGCCTACGACATAAGGGGTCATACATAAACTACGTAGCCTGTCCAGAGGGGGGGGGGGCGGTTCACTGAAAGACTACAATGAGCCACATGGGGGAAGGGGCGGGGTCGTCTGCGGTACGTGGTTTTACATTGATGTACTTTTATTCTGTTTTAAAAAGGCCGCGCAATTTTCATAGAGTTCCTATTCTGATAATACCAGTGATGGGAGAACATGGATATCTTTGTCATACGCAGTAGTGATTCCTGTATATTTTTAGGTTGACACATGGGGTCATTACGGCGCACGTCAGAGATATCCGCGTTCTCTCATAACTGGATGCTACAACAGAAAGTATATTTATTATACATAACCTATGAGTTCGAGGAAGAGAAAGAGAGAGAGAGAGAGTATATATATACGAGCGATTTGTTTTGAAGTGATCCCCCTATAAGCTGAAGAAAATTGTTTGCCTGAGATAAATGACTTACATGCATGGCGTGTCTCACCTTTTATTCAATCTGATGAATCATATGAATAAAAATATTAAACTTTGTTTTTATAAATAGTTTTGTTTAGAAGATGTTTCTCATAAGAAACCACGTGTGTTTCTAGGAGGGGGGGGGGGGGGGGGGTCGGGAAAAAGCTACGATAGACCTCATGGGGGGAAGGAGGGGCTCAAAAGTGACCAAAATCTGGCTACGTGGTTTATGGACGGCCCCTAAATGCAGGAGAAAACCCGTTCTCATTTTCGCAAATGAGACTAGCAGTGTTATGGGTTCATCACAAATGTTACATAAAAAAGCTGCTCGATGCGCGGGCACATTCTCATTGCGCGGCTGGCTACGCTCTCGGTCTTTATACTTCCCCACGTTTGTGCACAGGCCATTTAAAATTAGAGGTGGAATCGACAACTGTAATTTGGTAATGGCGAATTCACTTTTGTTGAAACTCCATCGGCTTTAAAGAACACATTATCATCAAGTATCTCATGCTTCGCACTCGATTTTGTCCACAATGCGAACTCTTCTACATATCAAATGTATTTTATATTTATTTCTGTACCTCCGTCCGGGATTGCTTATTCAGATATTGCAAAATAAAGTGAAAAGTTTATTTTTCATTATTAGTTTAATATTTTCACTTTATTTTGTATTCATGTCTATTCTCAACTACCCTAAAAAATGCATCATTTCAATAAATATATATGTTATCTCAATTCATAATATGCATTGATATTGGAACAGACGTATTTTTATTGTCTTATTTTTATAATTAAAAAAGAGCGCCTATTATCGAAAACAAAAACAATATTGTAGATATAATTTAGGCAAAAAATTTTGTTAAAGAAACTTCAAACACATTTTTTTTAACCCTGTATTGTTTTTCCAAAAATTTAATTAAAAAAATTTTTAATGTTATTTTTTACGATTAAAACGAAAACTACACATCTTATCAGAAAATGACTAATAAAAAATTTGTAGCTCTTTTTTGAGCTAACAAATTTTGTTCATTTATTTTTTTCGTACCTAGTGTCGCTTTTTCCAAAAATTTAATTTTTTAATTTTTAATTTCATTTTTCCAGGCATTAAATTTTTTAATTTTTAATGTAATTTTTTCGAAAATTTAATTTGTTTATATTTAGTGTCATATTACCAAAAATTAAATTTTTTTATGTCATTTTTTACGGTTAAAACAAAAACTACGCGTCGGACCAAAAAGTGATTAATAAAAAATTTGTAGATCTTTTTTGGACGAAGAACCTTTGTCTGTTTATTTTTTTCGAATCTTATGTCGTTTTTGCAACAATTCCATTTTTTAATGTTATTTTCCACAATTAAAACAAAAACTAAGCGTCCTATCAAAAAATCATCAATAAAAAATATGTAGTTCTTTTTGGCGTGAACAAATTTTGTGTTGTAATTTTTATCGTAACCACCTATCTCACGGTCGTGAGACGGGGTCGCGGCTGAAATTTTACCGCGATTTCGCTGGGAGCAGGTGCATTTTTTCAGATTAGCATCCGCTCCCAGTGAAATCCTGCGGTTGTCCTCATAACAAACTTGTAATTATATGTATATAATAATGAGGGTGTACAAAAAACACGAAATTTATTCAAATTATTAAGCGCACGTACGACGGAACTCACATGCCTGGATATAACTTCCGGCTTTATGGAAAAACTAATATCTTAAATGTTTCTTATGTTATCAGGCAATTATTCTTCGCTCTGTTTTGTCATGCCTGACTGAACAGCCCCCCCCCCTCAGGTTCGCTAAATCCTGGATTGAATGTATATATACACATATATTTATGAATTAAGTACATGGAGAAAAATGGCTAGTCAGCCTGAATATCTAGAGTGTCAGTGCGACTATATTTGAGTTTTGACTATGGGACAGCCCCCTAGTTGGTGTAGCGTACCATCCATCGAGTGTCAACATTTGACGGTTAGCTTCACTATCCAGAGTGTAAAGTTGACGATTCTGGAGTTTGAACATGATTATCTCAGGAATTTTAGCTTGATTATCTCGGAGTATTATCTTAACCATATCAGAGTGTCAAATTCATCATCTTTTGTCCTTCTTCCACCTACATATATATTCATTTGAGCAGGAGAAACGAGAGACGGAATTCAAGTTAATAAATGAAACCTGAAAAACATGAAAATCGATATAAATTCCATCAATTCTGAAAGCATCTTTATTATTTTTGAAGAGTAGCATGCCTAAGACAGGATTGCATATGTATAAAAACTTTGACAGCATGTTACTCTAAGCACGAGAGGCTAAGGATCTGTCTTACTTGGATTAACCTATATTCAGTTTTATTGCACCATGAATCCACTAGCATCAGTGCTTGGTGCATTACTCCGAAGAGCACATCCAGATGCTGTCCGCGCTCGATAACCAATGTATCGTCCGCATAGCCTATGACGTGGAGGCCCTGACTCGAGAGTATATGAAGCAGTTCATCCACTACTAGGCACCACAGCAAAGGCGATAAAACTCCTCCTGCGGACATCCCGAGTCAATTGTTCCACTTAGAGTGACATCACCCTTAGTCGTAGTTAGATTCTTGTTGGCCAACATGTGGCACGTCTATTCCACGACTGCAGTAGGCACACCATGTGTAATCATGGCCGCCCTGATCACCTCTCCAGTGGTGTTATTGAAGGCTCCTTCGATGTCCATAAAGGTTCCAATCGCGAGGCCTTTCATTTTTAGTTGACCTTCAATTAGGTTCACTGCTCCGCTTAGGGCCGTCTCCGTCGAGTAACCAGCCCTATAGGCGTGGTACTCCTTGTGGAGCGGTCTGATTAACAAGACCTTATGCTGTGCGCCTTTGCTGTAATGCAAGTTAATCTGGGTAATGGTTATACCGGGAGCAGTCATTTAGGTCTGCTTCCGATCTTCCTGCGTCTCAACAGGCTCCTCCTGACCTTGGCCGGTAACCCTAAAGTTGACCTATCCAAAGTGAAAGAAGGGCCTGTTGTTGAGGGCCGCAAGAGTCCTCGTTTGGGACTCAGCAAAATATACGACTAGGAGGTGCCTAGTGCCTCCTAGTGTGTCTCCTTCCTGAGGCTTTTCGTGCCTGAAAATTCGCCAAGACGCGGTCTTCAGTGAGGGGTTGAATCCCTCCAACCGACGGAGCACCTCAGACGGGTCTTCCGGTTTGCCCGCGAACCACGCCGTAGCCCTCACCATCTTCTGGAGCAACTCAACCCCACACACCTTAAGGGATGCACCTTCCTACGACTCTGTCTCGACCACTGCTTTGAGTAGCCAAGCTTTAGCCGCTAGGTCGGCTGCCACAAATACGACGGCCCCTCCTCTGCAGAAGGAGGTCACGAATCTTGGCCATTGATCTGAGGACACTCTTCCAAGCCCCCTGCAGGTAGCCTCCCTGAAGATCTCAAACTGCTCCGCAGTGAGCAACGAGTCCGGGTAGTTGGTGTCGGCCACCACCACCGTCAGGGGGTTGGTCGTCTGAGTGGCCGTCAGCCCAGCTCCCGACGACTCTCTGTTCGTCGGCTGCTGGGCCGCCTTGTGCCTCTTCATAGGCCTAGCCACCTCCGGTGGGGTGCCCTCTGAGCCTCTACCTCTTTTCTGGGCCTCAATGCTGGATGTCGGTCCTACATCTGCCGGCGCTCCAGCTCCCGCAGCTGCTTTTCTCACCTGCTGCGCTTTCCTACTCAGTGTCCTTTTCAGGGAACAGTTGATGCTTTTTTTTATTAGGGGACTGATTGGCCTCTGCCAATACCATAGCCTCGTTCAGAGGGACAGTCAATCCCTCAGCTCCCAAGGGAGCTGAGGGCACAGCCGTCATCTGAACTTGGCTTGCCGGAGAGACAGATAGAGAGGAAAGGGTTATGTTAGACCCGTTGAGGCCCAACCCCTCACCTCCCCTCCGCCACCTCCCTTCTACCTCCTTCTTCTTTTCCATTTTTCTTGTTTCGCGTGTCCATATTGATCCCACGAGAAGCTAAGGAAATAAAGGTCCGCCCCTGCAGAGCCCCGCATGCAGGGATAAGACTGCACTTACTCGGGGAGGTCGTCCGGTGTCCACGAGAGGCCGTTAAGACACCATCCTAACCCCTAGGTGCCAAAGTGCCATGAGCACGATCGCTCTACACCCACGGATTAGGGGGGTGGTCACATTGAGCGAGACACTCAGTTTTCAAATATCCACCTGCAGACCACCATAACAAACTGAGGGCTGTTTCTTGGTCGTTATGTGGGCCGCAGGTCATTCCTGTCCCGATTACAAAACTGTAAATCGGTCCGGGATGGGCCTCGACCCAGAAATCCAGATCGGTGTCAGCTAGGCTCTTTCACCCTTCTACCATACCGTAATCACACATGCCAGGAGAGCCCGTTTATAGGTATCCTTTTCCTTTCACCCGGGAGAGCCCGTCTATAGGGATCCTTTCATTCATATCCATACACATGTAGGCCGAGGTACTTTTAACCCCCATGTCCCACACGCTTAAACCTCCCCACCAACTACAGGGTGTTACAGCCCCTAGGGGAGGTTTGAAAAGGATAAGCCGAAAAGAAATTTAAGCAAAGACCTCCAAATCTTCCATAACTATTTCTGCTAAAATCAGAGAAATGACTGAACCTATGAGAGTACCGAACTTTTGTCTATAAACAGATCCATTGAATTTAAAATCAATGAATAAAAATTATTGTACCTAAATGTTAGGTAATCGTTGTCTCATTTTAGCGAATCGTCAGGTAAGTTTATTCACTAGTTTACTTATTTCTTAGTGAATCGCGATTTAAGTTATAATGAATTTTTATTATAATTTATATTTTCACATTAGATATTACCTTAATATTACATTAACCTTGAAAATATTCTATTTTTCTTGAAACTTTTCAATAAAACTTCAATTCAGCAAAGATAACCAATCTTCCCAGCTATCTGATTAACTATATAAGAAGTAGATTTTGGAAATATATAGGCATGCCATTAATTACAATGCGAATTCACTTTTCTAATGGTATCTCTCTACAATGTCTCAGGATCTTCAGCTATATAAGGGGATACCCGAGGGCATAGATTCGTTCCCTCTGAGCAACTTCACACTATACTGTTTCTCTGCCTCTCATCGACGTAAGTGACGTTGATTAGCGGAAGAGAATACACTGTGAAGTTGCTGAGGAAACGAATTTAGGCTCTCGGGTGTACCCTCATATAGCTGAATATCCTGATACTCGTTACCTCTCAGCAACTTCACATTGTACTTTCTTCCTCTAATCAACTTCACTGATGTTGGTTAGAGGGAGAGGATGCCGTATAGTTTGAAGTTGCTGAGACGGAACGAATCTATGCTGTCGGGTGTACATGAAGCAGTTTCATACCTTGTTGCTTTTTTTGTGGCTAGGCTAGTAACACTTATGCATTTATTGCAGGATCTTAGACGAAACGTAAGGTGGGAGAAAAGACCTCGGTACGGTCTTGGCTCGCTTTGTTTTAACGACCCTTTCCGCATCCTAATCTCCTTTATCGCTCCATTAGAGCTCGACCATCGCCTCGCAAAAAGCCTTTTTTCTTGAGTCTAATGCTCCAAATCCTCTTACTTTGCGCACTTTTTCATCACATTTCCATCCATTTTTTTCTTTAAAAATTACTTTAGAAATGAACCGTTGAAAATAAACAGATTTAGAAACACCTGCTTACTGCGAATCACTTCAGCATTTGAGAAAATAAGAATTTATTCAACTTTAGCAACTCCCTTATAAGGTCTCCGTACCTCTCTTCCATTTTATTCTTCTCAACTGTGATGTTTTTGTCAGCTGGTGCCGAAAACTCGATAACGAAGATGGTTCGTTTCTCGAAATTAAGGAGACTTATATCAGACCTCGAGTGCGCGACAGAAACAATTGTCGAGAATATGAAGTTCCAGTATATACGGCACTTCTCATTTTCGACAGTAGGGTTGTTTCGCAATTTTAGATAAAATAATTTTTTAATACATAATTTTGATCTAAACTCAATTAGCGTTCTAATTTTTTTTTCTGTTGAGTCGTTCAACAGAAAAAAATTACTGAAAATTGAAGGCGGGAAAAGACTTATTCAAGTTGCTGCCACGTGGGTGTCACGTGACTCAGAGGTTCTCATAATTATCAATGTGACGATGTGGCTTTGATGGAAACTAACGAAACTTATGATGAAGAGGTCAGGTCAGCTAACCTTTTCATTTTCACTCCTCGTATTTCTGCACTTGCGAAGTCACAATTACTCTCAACATACTCCGATACCATAAATATATCTATTTTCGGTAGATTTCCGCTATTGGCTTTTGCGAAACCCTCCATTGACATTTTTCACAACAATATTTTGCGACTTAAATTTTCGATGTGCAGATAACCAAAACAAAACATCGGCACAGAAAAAGATATTTGAGAATCACTGACACATAAGCTGTGATTGGTGAAAAATCCAACCCCTATGACGTCGGAGGGACCCTCCAATCGACATCCTGCTAGATAATGCATATTTCAACATTAAATTAAAAATAGTAAACAATACGTAAAAATATTTTATGGGCGTTTTTAAAATTAGAATTTTATAAACTATTGACATTCCTCCCGGAGTTCTCTTACCGACCTCGATCCGCACCCAAGGAACCCAAGAAGACTTCCTCGTCGGCCATCACAGAGGAGTACACGGCGGCACTTCAGACCGATGAAGCCAAGGGATCTCCCAAGTCTGAGCCTCTATTCCCTAAAAGTGATAAGGATAGGGCTCGTTCAGTGGCCACTAAGGGGGGGGGGCGGGAAAAGCCTGAAGATGATAAGGAAAGAGTAAAGGCGAACGACAAGGTTAGCGATTCCGAAACCAAAGAGCTTGTTCATCACCGCTATCAACAGCCTGGTCACAACCAGATAGGCTGAGTACAGACTTGTAAGCTCCAGTGTTATGAATACAAAAAGGACGGCTTTACGTTTAAGACATGTCTTGATTGTTCGGGAAACGACGCAGGGAAGCAGTAAGGTCGGTCGTAGCTGTTTCCTCTGAAGAAGAGACCGTTAGGGAAATTAAAGATTCTGCAACCGACATAGACATCAACCGACCAGTCTCCGTTCAAGCTATCAACAATTTTTATAACTACCAAGGGGTGGGTATGCCGCCTAGCGACAGTAGCTTTCCTGTAGGGTAGGGGGAGGATCGCACCGATGGACGTAGTAGGTATGAAGAGGAACCTGCCACACTGACGGTTGAAGCTGTTGTACACTGTGCAAATGATTCCGATATGATTCCGACGGTAGATATTTTAGAATCTAGTCAGAGTGGTATGAGCCCGGCCGCATGTGATATTGAGATTATGGTCGAGACTAAAACAAGCGAACTGGAACTCATTAGCGGAATCGTGCACACAGAGGAAGTCAAGGGCAGAGTGTATCTAGGGGTAAAGATCGGCTCAATCCTGGTGGACGCTTTGTTTGATCCAGGTTCCACCAGGACATTTATTCGTAAAGGTATCGCGGATGGGATTTTAAAAAGACTCTGTAAATAATTAGACCGGTCGTTCAAGTCCGTTATGATTCCGGCAAACGGTCCCAGAGACGGTGTAGAAGGCAAGTTCGAGCTCTCGCTATCAATAGAAGGTGTGACTCGAGTATGAGATGGGAGGGTTGCCAATAAAGGTGTTGCTTAAAGGTGCTTAAAGATTGCTTAAAGGTGATAAAAGGGATGAGCTGAAAAGATTTTTGGACATGAAGCTCCCTCATATAAGTCAGATAGGTGGACCGCTCCGTGCCGCATATCAGGTTGAACATCACATAGATGTTCAGGGTCATCCACCCATCAGACATCGTTACCGAGTTGTCTCTCCCAAGGTCAAAGAAGACATATATAACGAATTAGATCGATTGATAGCGGAATGCATTGTGAAAGGGTCTCATAGTGAGTGGCCAACACCGGCTGTTATTTCGAGAAAGTCTAACGGAGGCTATAGAATGTGTTTAGATTATCGCAGACTCAACGCTGTTTCTAAAAAGGATGCTTACCCGCTGCCTAATATGCTCGATATTCTTAGTCAGCGGCGGTCCGCAAAGTACATTTCCAAGATAGACCTTAGTATGGCCTTCAATCAGATCCCATTCGATGAGGCTTGCCAGGAATATAAGGCATTTACCGTTCCTGGTACAGGGTTGTTCCAATTCGTCAGGATGTCCTTTGGGCTGAAGGGGGTACCTGCGAGCTTTCAAAGACTCATCGACCGGGTAATCACACCTGAGATGAAGCTCAACGCGTTTTTTTACATAGAAAATGTAATTATAGTGACGGAAACTTTCCAGGAACACCTTTCCTGGCTGGCAAGGATCCTGAATAGGCTTGAGGAAGCGGGTCGTACGATTAATCCTGAGAAAAGCAATTTTTGTTGCACTGAGTTGAAGTATCTGGGTTTTATCGTTAATAGGCATGTCATCATGGTACAGAAGGTTCATTCCTGAGTTTGCGCGAGAGGCTGAACCTCTCGCAAGACTTTTTTGAAATACCGTTAGTTGGCATTTGGGAACGGAACAAGTTGTTGAGGCGTTCGAATTGTTGAAAACAGCTTTCACTTCTGCACCTGTTTTGGCTTCTCCATCATTTCACGACGTAAATGAGTTTCCTTTCAACCTCCAGACCGATGCAGGTGCAACGGGTATAGGCGTAGTGATCACTCATCAGCAATCGGGATTGGAGCGAGTAATTGCCTACGGTAGTAGCACACTCAATTCTGCCGAACGAAATTATCCGGTTACTGAGAGGGAATGCCTGGCAGTGGTTTGGGGTATCCGTAAGTTTCGTGAATATCTAGAGGGATTTCACTTTAACCCTTTAACGCCGAGAATGCCCCTTTGGGTACACCACTCTTTCTGCAATTATAACTCATGCAATTCAAGGCATGAAAAATTGAGAGACACATATTTTTGAAGCTTAAGGTCTCTTCTTTCCGACGGTGGGCATAAAAATGTAATAAAATGTTGTTAATTATGGAAAAATATTGTTTAAACAAAAAAAAA